>JAXQQM020072169.1:0-89743 GCA_034641835.2 Pinus albicaulis
ATTTATTGGGTAAATTAGTGCAAGCATTTAATTATCAATCTGGGGTTGTAGAACTTAGAAGCATCTCCAAAATATATGGATTTCAAATACAGTCAAGTTTAGAAGATGAATTATTAATGATAAAGGAAATGCATATTACAAATATAAATCTAACTTAAACAATTTATAAATTCAAGTGTGCAATTAGAAGCAGAAGAATCTCCTAACTTAAGAGATTTTCTTTTTCCTTCTCTAACAAGATAACCTTATGAATTAGAAATAAAAAACTACTAATTGAAAAATATATTAAGATACATGAAGCAATAATTCAAGAGGCTCTTCACTGAAGAGGTCATGGTTGTCCTTCATCATAGATTCATTTATCAGTAATGCTATTGTTAGAAACAAGAATTTAGAAAAAGCAAGAAAGATGAATTCTAGTTTCTAGTCACTTAATCAGATAGAAGAAGTATACAACTTAAATATCGGGTTGAATCTTCATATGCAGAATAGAAACAAGATTAAGGTCCATCAGCAATCATAACATATCATCATAAAGCTAATTAACTTAACAAAACTGAATAAAAACTAGCTAATTTAACCAAGAAGTGTACTTAGCTCAGTGTGGGGGCCCTCCACCCTTGCCTCGTACACTGAGAGTACTTTCAGTGACTAAAACATATTAAACTCTCATGCACAATAAAATGATAAATTATTTCTTCAATTAACTTCATAAAATAAGAATCTCAAAGTCTCAATTTTTTTCCTACTACCTTCTCCTCCTCTCACTTGGAGAGAGAGCACTCCTATTTATACATGAGTGCTTTGAAAAAAAAATAAGAAACTCATAATTACAAATACACTTTTCTCTCAACCAATATCCCTATAATTACAAAATATGATCCCTTCAAATCCTCACTCATCTCTCACAAATATTGGATGAGATATGTTATACAAATCTCCATGATCTTCTCCTTGGAATAAGTTTGAACAATTATCCTTTGAATTCTTGAAATGGTGGAGGAAATATTTGGGAATATTTTTGAATTAATCCTTCAAAATAACCCTACATATTACAAAGCTCATCCACATTTGAGATATTAATGAAATATGTTAATTTCCCAATAATTAATCATACATTCTCTTATAATATTAAAAATAAATAAATTGGAAAATAATGAGGTGAACCCATGGAAATGGTATGATGAATGGTTAAATGAGGTGATGGAATGTGAGGAATGGCGAGGATGAACATGATGAAAATGATACAATTACGAGACCCAACATACCCCCCAAATGAACTTGTTGCATGTCCTCATGCAACTTTGCATGGATTAAAAACTTTTGGCTTTGCATGATTATGGTTTCTAACAATGTATCATTCCAGGATGTAAAATACATGTGCTGCGACTGATATTGTCTATGATTGGTTCTTGTGTTAACAACCATGAATATAACAAATGTTGGTTCTTGTGTTAACAACATTCATTTCTTTGATTTCCCTTTTTCTATGATACATGTACTGAAAATGATAAGTCATGTACTGGAAATGATAAGTCATTAATATGCATAACAAAGCCTTTTCTCATATTTTTGAATCATGCTAGAATAGATATCAATGTATTTGAATCAATTGTAATGAAGTGTAGTTTGGAAGAGTAATGTTGGTCGACAATATATGATGTGATGAATGGAATGAAATGGTTATGAATATTCCCCCCAAAACTGAATATGTGTTATTTTTACGAAAAAGGCGAAAGATAATGTAATATGGTGAGGGATTTTTCCATGTTCATTTATTTTCAACATGTAAGAAATTGTTTGATTAAAAATTAGAAAATAACATGCCTTCACTTACCCAAACACTTGATGAAATATGCAGTATAAATGTAGTTGTTGCTGCTGCTAGATTAGAAAAATATCATGCTGCTAGATCAGGAAAATATCATGGCATTGGATCATGTGAATATCATGCTACTGGATGAAGTGAAAGAATCTGAAGTGCTGCTCGGTTGTATAAATCAGAAGATGATGTATGAAAGTGGAATTTTCATACTCTCATATGGTTGAAGGAATGTTGCTGCAACTACTGATTGAGTCATGAAAAATATATAGTCTTCAACTGCTTCAAAAACCTGATGGTACAACTTTATTCATGCGAATGAATGTGTCAGTGTCGAGCATGAAAAGAAGTCATTAGATTATCGACCATTAATGAATGTCGTTAACCAACGCGAGACAAACTCACCATTGATGTCAATGAGTGCCAAGGTACCCAAGTACATCTCATGAAGTGTGAATAAATGATCTGATGTCGAGTCACTTGCAAGATACAATGATCAAGGGACATTGATTGTAATATCCCGTTTTAGGGATATCTCCAAAACACAAGAAACTCCAACCAGAGATGGACTGGGAGGGAATTTACCAAATATTTCACCTCTAAAAAGAGAGTGAGATCTGGAGGTTACCTGGCCCTTCCCAGACTCTATCTAAGAGTATAGGGAAAATACACCAAGTGGTATAGAAACTAGAATGCTCGAGGAGAAAAATAACAGTAGTGCAAACATATAATAGCACATATATAGGACATGTAACAGACACTCAAGAAATGCAGAGGGAATGCTGAGCCATTTTATTATATTGAGAAATATCAGTGGGTACAATCGGTGATCAGAGTGATGGCACCGAAACCTGCACAATTCAAGTTAAGAAGCACCCTCAGAATGTTGCTGAAATGGTTGTTCTACGTTTAAGTTGCTGGATACTACTATGTAATTGCCCCAAAATACCACCCTCGAGGATCTATGCTATCCTCCCAAGAGTCACGCTGAGACTGACTGGAATCTTCGAGAATATGACCTCCTGCTCAACCAAAGATTCCAATAGGTGCGAACTGTCCCCCTAATCAATCTCCTGACCAAAATCCTCCAAAAGAATACCACACCGGAGCTTCCCCAATATGGACTGCGTCCTCCCTCTCAAGACTGCGCAGTCAATAGGCACAATACTCCACCACAAATGTCACAACTCAATCCTCCTGCAAAATACTGATGGGAATGACTCACCCAAGCAAGCACTCGAAGTCTCCCGGGGCTGAGGGTGACATCTCCGAATGGAGACACTCAACGCACTAAATAGTGCTGCAGACAGGCTAAATAGCCAACATGCTCAAAAGTCGTAATGACCAGCTTCAAATGCATAAACTCTAATGATCAAAATGAGGAGGCTCTCCTCCTTTTATAACGTGGGCCTTTCTCTCAAACCCTAGGCCCATCATCTCCAACGTAGCCTCTCTTGGCCCCATGCTTCCAACTCAGCCTACATGCTTGCCTCCACACGCTCTAGTGAGTCCCCTCTCTACTCACTTTTATTTATAATTTAACTATAGTCAGCAAAATGGATCCAAATTAATATTCCAATTAGCTATTGCTAATTGGGAATATTACAGTCTCCCCCGACAAAATGTTTCTTGACCCCAAGCAACTGTAGTGATGGATGCTGCAAGATCTTCTCATTCTCCCAAGTAGCATCCTCATCCGGAAAATTCTTCCACCTCACCAAGAATTCCCGGATTGTTCTGCTCCGCAACTGCCTCTATCTGACATCAATGATAGCTTCCGGCTGTAGCACCAAATTCCCCTCATCATCTATAGGAGGAAGCTCATTTGTCACTGTCACCTGTTGTCCCAAAGCCTTTTTAAGGCATGATACATGGAAAATGTTATGAATCTTGCTGCCTTGGGGCAATTCCAACTCATAGGCAACTTTTCCAACCCTATGTATCACCCTATATGGTCCATAAAAGCGGGGCTTGAGCTTTTCAACCCCCTTCTACTTTAGATTCAACTGTCGGTATTACTATAAGCGTAGGTATACCAACTCCCCTACCTCGAACTGTCTTTCCACCCGACCCATGTCGGCATATAGCTTCTTTTGATTCTATGTTGTATCCATGTTATCCTTGAGAGATCGGAGGATGTCTTGACTCTCTTGGATTCAATCCTTGGCTCTCAGAGCCTTGCTGGCACCAAACATCACGTCAGCGAAAGACAAAGAATGATAGCTATACAGTGCATAAAACATAGACATACCGATAGACATATGATGTGGTGTTGTAGCAATAATCTCCTAGGTGCAGCCACTTCAACCACACTCTTTGCTACCCACTGACATAATTATGCAAGTATCCCTCCTACCACTTGTTAACTATCTCCGCCTGTCCATCTGTCTGTGGGTGGTAGCTGGTACTTGGTGTCAACTCCGTCCACACCAACCGAAAAATCTCCTGCCAAAATCCTCCCATGAAGCAGCTATCCCTATCACTCACAATGGTCTTTGGAAGACCATGCAACCTGAAGATGTCTCGGAAGAACAGCTCTGCCACCTGTGCTGTTGTATAGTGTGCAGATATGGTGAAAAAATGTGCATATTTTGTCAGTCGATCAACGACGAAAAATATACAATCCTTGCCCTGCACCACGAGCAACCCTGTAATGAAATCCATCGAAATAATCTCCCATTTCCCCTCTGGAATGGGAAGAGGCTACGACAACCCTGCTAGATGGTTCATCTCTCCCTTGTTGCGCTGGCAAACTTCGCACTCCCTGACATGCTGGAGTACGTCCTCCTTGAGGCCCTTCCATGAGAACCTCTCTCTGATGGCCCTGTAGGTTTTGGTAAACCTCTGGTGACCAACCAATGGTGAATCATGAGATGCCTTAAGTATCTTCTTCTTGAGCTGGGAGCCCTCAGTCAAGAAGATCCTATTTCTGTAATATATGATCTCATCTTTTACCCTGTATCTATCGTCCACCACCTGACCATCCAAAACCTCACAAGAAAACCTGTTCTTGGATTACTCCACCAAAAGTCAAGAAAACCAATCTGCATCCATGCTCATCAAAGACAACGTCGTTGGTCTACGTGAAAGTGCATCGGCTACCATGTTCTTCTTCCCCTTGACATACTCAATGTAAAAATCATAAGCCTAGATTTTGTTGATCCACTTCTGCTGCCTCTCCTGTAGCTGTTTCTACTACAAAAAGAACCTGAGGCTGTTGTGATTAGTCCTCACCTTGAACCTATTACCCACTAAGTACTGCCAGAATTTGGCCAATCCATGCATAATGGCCAGCATCTCCTTGTCATATATAGGATACAACCACTCATGGGGAAGGAGCTTCTATCTCTCATATGCTATAGGGTGGCCTTCCTGCATCAAAACTGTGTCGATCCCTTCTCTTGATGCATCACACTCCAAAACAAAAGGCTGCATGAAATCTAGCAACGCAAGCACGGGGTGGCTTCTCATAACCTTTTGAGCCTGTCAAAGGCCCACTGCGTTGTATCTGACCAACTAAATTTCCCCTTTTCTGTCAAATTTGTAAGGGGTGCAACGAGCTGAGAGAAACTCTTGACGAACTTCCTGTAATATGTGTAGATGCCAACAAATCGTCGAAGTTCCGTCACGTTTCTCAGATCTGGCCAATCTCTGATGGCCTTGATCTTCTCCTCTTGGACCCTCACTCCGTCCACTCCTATAATGTGTCCCAAATAAAACATCTCTATCAACCCAAACTCACACTTGGAGAGCTTAGCATATAGCTATTGCTCTTCCAAGATATGCAACATGACCTCAATGTGCTGGAGATTCTCTTCCCAAGTCCTGCTATATATCAGTATATCATCAAAAATACCAACACAAACTTCCTCAGATAACTGTGGAAGATATGGTTCATGCAAGACTGGAAAGTGGTTGGGGCGTTAGTTAGCCCAAAAGGCATAACCAAGAACTCAAAGTGGTCATAATGGCACCTGAAAGAGGTATTGGGAACATCCTACTCCCTCACGCAATCTGGTGGTACGTAGATCTCAAATCAATATTTCAGAAGAACTGTGCTCCCCTCAACTCGTCCATCAGCTCATCAATCCTCGGTATAGGGTACCTATTCTTCAGGGTCTTTTTGTTCAGGGCTCTGTAATCAATGCACATTCTCAATGTGTCATCCTTCTTCTTCACCATCACCACAGAAGAAGCAAAAGGGCTGGTGCTCGGTTGAATGTGTCCAAGAGCCAGCAAATCTTGGATGGACCACTCAATATCGTCCCGATAGGCTTTAGGGTGCCTATAGGGTGTGTTAACAATGGCCTGAATTACCTACTCCAGCTCAATAGTGTGCTCAAACCCTCGATCTGTTGGCCGGCCTGGTGGTATATCCCCAAACACCGTGTCATACCTGTCAAGGATGGCCTGTATATCAAGATGAACTGTCTGCCCGGTAGTCCCTACCTCTGATGCATGCAACTCTACTACCCACTCTATATCTCCCTTCCAGAATTCTGCCTCCATCCAGTGAGCTGAAACCATCTTGGGTGGGTAAGTGTGCATCCCACATATCTTCTCATGCTTCCCAGTCTTCTTATCATCTCGCTCCATCTCCAAGGCCTCCCAATCTGTGGTGACCTTCCCTACAGTGATCAGCCACTGTACACCCAATACCACATTGGTATCTGGTATGTTGACCATGGAAAAGTGGCCGGTCACTGTGTAGGTACCCATAGTCACTGCCAGTTCTGGAACATATCAAGCACACTACATCGTCTAATCTCCTGGGACCAATATTGAAAATCTATCAAAGCTCTTTGTCTGTATGCCTCTCCGCTCAACCATCTGTGCATTGATGAAGTTGTGGGTTTCACCACTATCTATCAGCACTGAAACTCGTTGCCTGCGTACTATCCCTCGGACACGCAGTGTCAAATACTTGGGTACTCCTCGCAATGCTGCAAGGGTCCCCCCTATGGGTGCGAAAGATGCACCTCCTGCTCCTGGAGGTGGAGGTGGAAAATGATCATGCACTATCTGACTGTCTCCTGCCTCCCCATCCTCATACTCATCCTCTTCCCCACTGCTCTCGGAGAAGACCTCTGTAAAATGTGCTTTGCTAGTAGCATATCTATGTCCCGGTGCCCACAACTCCTAATAGGTAAAACACATCCTCTTCTTCTTCAACTCCCTCCTAGCATCATCATCTAGTTGTCCCCTACCTGGATTCCCCTTAGGAGGTGGAATCCTCACATCCTTCCCCTTTGGCTGGAAAGCCTGTCTCTGGGGGTAAGGTGTCCTGGTCCTGGGTAAGGTATCCTCCAAATCTCGGGTCCTTCCAACTACGTCCTAGAGTGTGGATGGTCTGGTGGATCTGAACAATCCTAGAAGTGGCTCTGCTAACCCCTCAATGAACATAAATATCATCCGTGCAGTAGATAGATCGGTTACCATCACTGAAAGCCTCAAGAAATATGCAATATATGTCTCCAGGCTCCCAATCTGTTTGAGCCTTGTCAGCTCAACGAAATGCTCCTCCAGATCCCTCTGGTCAAATCTCTCTTTTCAGTTTCTGGGTGAACTCAGCATATGTGGTCACTGTCTAATGCACGAGTGTCACCATCCCATGGAACCACCAATCCTGGGCCTCACCATCCAAATGCAGCGTAGCCACCTTGATGGCCTCTATCTCCACCATCTGGTTGAGCTGGAAATATATGTCCAACTTCTCCACCCAAGACTTTGCCAAACTGTTTGATGAACCATCAAACGTAGGCAAATGGAATTAGCTCATTGTACGTTGGGTGTCTCCTTCATGATAATGTCGGTGCCCTCTGTGATGGTCGCGGGGTTTGTTGTCCTACTTGAGCTGAACAAATTCTTTGAATAAAAGAGCATCCCTGAACTCCTGCCCATATGTCTGGTACTCAGCAAAATAACCACCTATGTGGTCAGGCTCTGGCTCCTCTGGTGCTCCTGCCCCAGCGTCTGTGCTCAGAAAAGTGGGCATAGTGGAACGAGTGGGGGCATGTGATGCCTGGTGCGGAGTGGAAACCCGCTCCTGCAAATGGTGGGATGTGCCCGACCTCTCACCAACCTGGAAACCCCTTGGGGTTTCACGCTGTCTAGCCTCCACAACAGTGAACCTATGACCCATCAGCTCTATCTACCTCGCCATATCCTGCACTGATTTGAGGAGTGCTTCCCCAAAAAAAATTTCATCGCTATCATCCGCCATCGGCTCTCCTTGCTCTGTGTCTACCATAGGCTTCTCCTGTTCTGTGTCCACCACTCGAACACAGTCCACATCTCCGTAGGTGTTCTCCAACATATGCTCAAGATCTATGTACTTCCTACCTCTGTGGAAGATGTAGGGTTTCTCTCCCAGTGTCATAGACAACTAGCTCCACAGGCTGAGCCAGATCTATGATCCAATACCACTGTAATATCATGTTTCAGGGATATCTCCAAAACAAAAGCAACTCCAACCAAAGATGGACTGGGAGGGAATTTACCTGATATTTCACCTCTGAAAAGAGAGTGAGATATGGAGGCTACCTGGCCCTTTCCAGACTCTGTCTAAGAGTATAGGGAAAATACACCAAGTGGTATAGACACTAGAATGCTCGAGGAGAAAAATAACAGTAGTGAAAACATACAATAGCACATATATAGGATATGTAACAGAAACGCAAGAAATGCAGAGGGAATGTTGAGCCATTTTATTATATTGAGAAATATCAGTGGGTACAATTGGTGATTAGAGTCATGGCACCGAAACCTGCACAAGGCAAGTTAAGAAGCACCCTCAGAATGCTGCTGAAATGGTTGTTCTACGTTTAAGCTGCTGGATACTACCATGTAACTGCCCCAAAATACCACCCTTGAGGATCTACGCTATCCTCCCAAGAGTCACGTTGAGACTAACTGGAATATTCGAGAATATGACCTCCCACTCAACCAAAGATTCCAATAGGTGCGGGCTTTCCCCCTGCTTAATCTCCTAACCAAAATCCTCCAACAGAATACCACACCAGAGCTTCCCCAATATGGACTGCGTCCTCCCTCTTAGGACTGCGCAGTCAATAGGCGCAATACTCCTTCACAAATGCCGCAACTTGATCATCCTGCAAAATACTGATGGGAATGCCTCACCTGAGCGAGCACTCGAAGTCTCCCAGGGCTGAGGGTGAGATCTCTGAACGGAGACACTCAACGCACTAAAAAGTGTTGTAGACAGGCTAAACAGCTAGCGTGCTCAAAAGTTGTAATGACCATCTTCAAATGCATAAACTCCAATGATCAAAATGAGGAGGCTCTCCTCCTTTTATAATGTGGGCCTTTCTCTCAAACCCTAGGCCCATCATCTCCAACGTAGCCTCTCTTGGCCCCACGCTGCCAACTCAGCCCGCATGCTTGCCTCCACACGTCTAGTGAGTCCCCTCTCTACTCACTTTTATTTATCATTTAACTATAGTCATAAAAATGGATCTAAATTAATATTCCAATTAGCTATTGCTAATTGGGAATATTACATTGATGTATTCCCATGACTGTCAGTGAGAGAACTTGTCATTAGGGCATACAAGCCTTCAGGTACTAATGATGACTCTAGTCTTTATCTCATATAAGGTGTTGAGGTCGATGGGTTGAGACTTTTTGAAAGGTGGGCCTTAAGGAATCCCACATCAGTCAACATGAGTTTGTACAAAATGATTGGTAGGACTATAGATAAAATATCTCATGGTCAAACAGTTGTTATGGAAATGAGGTCAAGGAAATGTAGAGAGTTGGATGGTTTATTTGTAAGGTAAAAATATGAACTAAAAATAAGGAGAAAATGTACGTGTCTCATAAATGTAGCTATGTGTGAAGTCGTAATGGATAAGGCAATGAAGCAGTAGAATCCAATATGGGTGACTAATGAAATTTGAAGGAGGAATATGGATAAAACATATCATGGCACAAAAAGGTTTTTGTATAATGGAAAATGTCACGATATTTGTAATGAAGTTTTAACGCTTCCTTGCTTCAATGATGCATGCGATCTCTGGAGATCTTGTCTTTATCATCTTGGATCATATCCATACCTGTTGAAGCTCAATACAAGTCCTACATGAAAATTGTGAGATCTTAAAACATAAATGCAACAACTTAATGAAATACATTTTTTTACTTGTTGCTTTCACATGCAAGTTCCTTTGAAGCGACTTGGAAACTTGTTTTCAAGAGTTTTATGAAATGTCCATCTGTGAAATTTTTTTATGTTTTTATATTTTTTTTATTGTTTTGAATTATATATATATATATATATATATATATATATATATATATATATTCATAGTGGTTCACGTTCCTATGTGCCCGCACACATGTACTAGCTACATCCATGGTCTTAATATATCGTAGTAAATCCTCCCGAATGGATCTACTATCGGCTTAACACTAAGGCCTAACCCTGCGGGCGTCTAGGAGATTTGACCCTGTGACCTCTCAATCTGGGAGTACTTTCAAGCGGGGACTCAACCAATTGAGCTATATATATATATATATATATATATTGTTGATTGTTGTTGTTGTTGTTTTTTTTTTCTTTTTTTTAATTCATGGATGATAAAAATTTATAAATCCACCCTCTGATTTAAACTAAACAATGTACTCTCACATAGGTCATGATTGATAATCTTCAATGAGGGAGAATGTGCTTTTTCCTTCTTTCCATGTTGATACTATTAGCCACCCATAAATTATGTCATATTAGGTGGTGGCTAAATGATGTTGGATAGCCTTCAGGAAACAATTTCATTGCTAAAATTGCTGATGCCTAAAGTATTTTGATAATATCCTATCCTTTGGATAATCGTCACTGCTTTTCCCCTTTTTCAAACTCAGAATCCTGTTGTTTCTGATCTAAAATTGTGTGAACAAAATATTTCTTATACAAAGATAGACAATAGGGGCTTTTACTGGTTATTTCACCTTTACTAGAAAGGATGAAACCAGAAGCTTCTGGCCCTCTTACTGGCTCTGCCTAAAGAAATATAAGGTAAACACTAAATTGATCTGTCAATGAAATTATTTGTTTATGTTTGCAAAGTATTCATTAACAAAAGTTTATGTGTGAATAAGCAATTTCAAGTATTCTGCGAAGGAAGTAATGTGGTTTGAAGTGAAAATAATAAGTTTTGATCACTTTATAAGTCTCATTAGGAAAAGTGGACTTATTAAAAATTATTGTTTAATGTAGTAAAATCTGGAAAATAGCAGTAAAAATGCACAACATAACAGTAAGCATTTGTTTAAGCAGTTCACCCCTCTCTTGGGCTACCTCTGCTAGTTCCAAAAGCCTCCAAATAGTCTTTTCCATTTTTCATTAATGCTCAAAATAGATATTACATTGTGAAGAAAGCCTCAAAAGGCTAAATTAGCTACAATTTCAGAAACAGAGGACTAAAAACAGTAAAAATCAACTATTCATTCACCTCAAATGGATGAGTATAGTCCAATACAGTTGATCTTTCACCAAGCCCTAGTGGCTCCACAAGAAAATTTGCTGCAAAAACACACTGACAAAGTGCCCTGATGGCTCTGCAACCTGTCCCAACAGATCCAGAATGCTTCAATACCCCCAAATCAAAAACAATTTCGTCCCAAATGGACTTTCCTAGCCAAAGTTATGGCTAACTGAAGTTTTGTCTAGTTAACCCTTGAAAAACTCCACTAAATGTGGAGAACTGCCAGATAACTCCGACAAATTAGGGAACAGCGCTAAAATTGGGCACTCCGCCATAATACCACCAATGTTGAGGGCTAAGGAGTTAAAGCCACGTGACCGCACTTTTTGGAAGTTGATTGAACAACTTTGAGTTATGTGCAATGAAACTTTATTATAAAACCATATATTATAATATGGTACCGAAACCCACGTGACCATAACTCCAACAGTGTAGCACGCCGATTGAAATAGCTCCCGGTTCCAATGCCAGGGTCGTATGTGGAGGGGGCTGGCCCCCTTTTGGGCCCGCCTGAAACAAATTTAAACTTTAAATATAATATCTCACCCATTGTTTATAAGACATGCTCGTGGCCGAACGGTTGGTCCGCTCAGTTGTTACCACGCCCACCCGAGTTCAAATCCTGTCGTGTGCAATAAACAAAGTTTAAAACGCACTTTTCATTCCACCTTGGGGCCACGTGGCGACCTCCGGGTTGGCCACGTGGCGCCCTGTGATTGGCCGCCTGCAGAGTATTCTGCAGAATATTCTATGGAATATTCCACAGAATATTCCCAAAATATTCTGTAGAATATTCTTTTTTTAATAAAAAAAAATTTATAAAGTCAAATTTTGGCCTTTTTTTAACTGAAATTGAGAAAATTCAAAGCTGAATAACTTTCTCATACGGTGTCGGTTTTCAGTGCTGTTCACGTCTACAGGATTGTTTTTCCGAGCTCTTTCTTGTCGTTCTGGTTTGGACCAATTCTGAGCAACTTCATTTTTCAGCATTTTTCTACAAGAGACTGGATCTCCTGATCACACCTCCCAAATGGGAAGCTTTTGGACCCCAAAAGCTCTCTGATTACTTAAACTAATGATTTAGAGACTGAGTCTCCATTCTTCCACCCTTGAATAACTGAAATCTACCCGATTTCATCAAATGGAGCTTTTGAGAAAATGATAAACTGACTCTGGAATCAACTAATCGACCCTTGCTAATATTGACGGAGTCATGATGAAAATGATTAAAATTTGCAGAACAACAATTGTAATCTACAGAAAAAAAAAAAAAAAAAAAAATTCTACACTGATCAAACTTCCCATAAGACTTAAAATAACTGTCACCTTGCAAACTGTTCCCATGGCGAATTCTACCATTCTGAAACCAACTTTTTCCCATGCTGAATTGTGTGTCCTCCTTGCTTGCACTGCTTTGCTTTGACACTTCATTCACTGCATTGGCTGACCCAAAAGGTAATTTGTGCAACATAACATCATATTTTTTCAAAGACAAACTGTTATCAAACTGAGACAAATCATTAGCAACATCATAAAAAGGTGAATGCTCAAAATCTGGTCGTTTCAACATCAACAAAGTTAGACTTTGACTTGCATTAACTAGTCTTTTCAATTGACTTGCATGGAGTAAAGAAGATTCCAGCTTCTTCTTGTGAGCTCTCACAATGTACTCTTTACCATCTTTGAACAAGTGATACTTGTTTTCATGGCGATGAAAGATGGCCTTCCTGTCAAATAAATAAGGACTTCCCAAAACAATACCTGAGATATCAAGTGGCACCACATCAAGTTCTACTGTTTCAATAAAGTGTGCAATTATTGCAAAGCGCAATATGCACTTCCTTGAGACTTGAAAATTAGCATCCTTGCATATCCATCCAAGTGGATAAGGCTTCGGATGTGGAATGGTCTCAAGTTTAAGCTGCTTGACCAAGTCTTCAGATATAAGATTCACTTGTGACCCACTATCAAATAGTGTGTCAATTTTGGTATGTTTTGAAATTACCCTCACATGGAAGAGCTCTATCCTCCTCTTTTCTTCATGAGTATCTTTGTGAAAATTCAAAGAGCTAGAACTAGGAGTTGTGTCTTGCACCACTTCTTTCCCCTTAATGTTCTTTAAAACCATGGCTATGCTTTTTGTCTCATCTCCTGAGTCTAACCCTAAGTCTTGCTCAACTGTTGCTACAATTTTCTCCTTTTCTTTGGTCTTGTTTTTGTTCTTGTATTTTTCTGGTTTCAGTTCAGGATGAAGCTTCCAACAATGATCTTCATCATGACTTGTCTTTGAATAGTTCTTGCAAAATAACTTTCCTTTTTCTTTTCTTGAATTTGCAACTCTCTTCTTTCCTTTGTTTTTGAAATTACTATCCTCATCAAAAGTATTCTTTCCTCTAGCTTCTAAATGTGTAGCCTGCACACAGAATTCATCTAAGCTGGTAGGATTGAACATTAGAATAGTATGTTGTAGGTAATTGTGCAAACCTCCTATGTATTTTAACAAGGTGTCTTGACTTTGTAAGTCTACTCCAAGTATAAGTGCTCTCCATCTAAAATCTTGGGTATAATATTGCACATTTTGACCCTTAGGTTGCCTAAAATTTTACCAATTCATGATTTTCTTCTGAATATGAGAAAGAGGATAAATTTGTTTCTTAATAGCAGTAATAAACTCATTCCAAGTTAGAGTTATCTTACCATGCTTTTTGATTTCCTCTCTGGTCTTGGCTTCCCACCAAACCAAACCTGCTCCATCCATTCTCAAAGAGGCTAATTGGATTTTTGTGTCATCATCATGAAAATTATGAATTATTAGATAGACTTCGAGCTGTCTAATCCAATTATCCAATTATTTTTCATTCACATCACCATTAAACATCGGCAACTCAAACTTCACATCAAGATTTAACA
The DNA here is from genome assembly GCA_034641835.2 of Pinus albicaulis. NCBI lineage: Eukaryota > Viridiplantae > Streptophyta > Pinopsida > Pinales > Pinaceae > Pinus > Pinus albicaulis. The sequence continues at coordinate 14,233 of JAXQQM020072169.1, forward strand.
AAGGATTTTTAAGAGATGTTTTTATTTTGTGTGACTGTTTAACAGAAGTTGAAGAGGATGATGTGGAGGAAGAGGATGACGATGGAGATGAAGGATCGACATTTGCTCCATTCCCTTTCTTAGACTCATCCTTGTCTTTCTTCTCTCCTGAAGAATCTCCTTCCTCTCTTTGGTTTCTAGACCCTTCTCCAACAATCCTATCATTTCTTTCCTAGTATAGGATCCTAACCATCTCAGTCATGTCCAAGAAAGATTTTATAAAGACTCTTTCTTCTTCCTTGGGATCCATTTCCTCATGTACTTCTCCTTCTCTGGAAGACATGTTTGTGACTGATTCTAAGGCTAATGAGGATGAAATGGAAGGTGGAGATAATGGCACCCTAGCCCTCCTTGGTTGAGGATTATCTTGTTCTATAACCAATTGACCTTCCCCTCTTTTCAATTTCAGCCTAGTAAGCATCAAATTTTACAAAATAACATAATATTCTTGCACAAATTTCACAAACTCTTAAGCAAAACCTAGAGCTCTGATCCCAATTTGATCTAAAATTGTGTGAACAAAATATTTCTTATACAGAGATAGATAGTAGGGGCTTTTGCTGGTTATTTCACCTTTACTAGAAAGGATGAAACCAGAAGCTTCTGGCCCTCTTACTGGCTCTGCCTAAAGAAATATAAGGTAAACACTAAATCGATCTGTAAATGAAAGCATTTGTTTATGTTTGCAAAGTATTCATTAACAAAATTTTATGTGTGAATAAGCAAGTTCAAGTATTCTGCAAAGGAAGTAATGTGGTTTGAAGTGAAACTAATGAGTTTTGATCAATGTATAAGTCTCATTGGGAAAGGTAGACTTATTAAAAATTACTGTTTAATGTAGTAAAATCTGGAAAATAGCAGTAAAAATGCACAACATAATAGTAAGCATTTGTTTAAGCAGTTCACCCCTCTCTTGGGCTACCTTTGCTGGTTCCAAAAGCCTCCAAATAGGCTTTTCCCTTTTTCATTAATGCTCAAAATAGATATTACACTATGAAGAAAGCTTCAAAAGGCTAAATTAGCTGCAAATTCAGAAACAGAGGACTGAAAACAGTAAAAATCGACTATTCATTCACCTCAAATGGATGAATATAGTCCAATACAGCCGATCTTTCACCAAGCCCTGGTGGCTCCACAAGTAAATTCACTGCAAAAATCAATGACAGAGTGCCCTGATGGCTCTGCAACCTATCGCAACAGCTCCAGAATGCTTCAATGCCCCCAAATAAAAAAAAAATCGTCCCAGATGGACTTCCCTAGCCAAAGTTATGGCTAACTGAAGTTTTGTCCAGTTACCCCTTGAAAAACTCCACTAAATGTGGAGAACTGCTAGATAACTCCGAAAAATTAGGGAACGGTGCTAAAATTGGGCACTCTGCCATAATACCGCCAACGTTGAGGGCTAAGGAGTTAAGCCACGTGACCGCACTATTCGGAAGTTGGTTGAACAACTTTGAGTTATGTGCGATGAAACTTTATTATAAAACCATATATTATAATATGGTACCGAAACCCACGTGACCATAACTCCAACAGTGTAGCGCGCCGATTGAAATAGCTCCGGGTTCTGATGCCAGGGTCGTATGTGGAGGGGGCTGGCCCCCTTTTGGGCCCCGCCTAAAACAAATTTAAACTTTAAATATAATATCTCGCCCATTGTTTATAAGACGTGCTCGTGGCCCAACGGTTGGGTTGCTCACTTGTTACCGCGCCCACCCGAGTTCAAATCTGCCATGTGCAATAAACAAATTTTAAAACACACCTTTCATTCCACCTTGGGGCCATGTGGCGGCCTTTGGGCTGGCCACGTGGTGCCCTGTGATTAGCCGCCTGCGGAATATTCTGCAGAATGTTATGTGGAATATTCCACAGAATATTCTGTGGAATATTCCACGAAATATTCCTAGAATATTCTATGGAATATTCTTTTTTTAATTAAAAAAAAATTATAAAGTCAAATTTTGGCCTTTTTTTAACTGAAATTGAGAAAATTCAAAGCTGAATAACTTTCTCATACAGCATCGGTTTCCAGTGCCATTTGCGTCTACAGGATTGTTTTTCTGAGCTCTTTCTTTTCGTTCTAGTTTGGACCAATTTTGAGAAACTTCATTTTTGAGCATTTTTCTACAAGAGACTGGATCTCATGATCAGTTTCCTATGAAAGAATACTACTGCAAGCACCTTTTCCCTTTCTCCCCTCTTCCAAAACTAACCTCAGTTTTTATCCCTCCATTTCCCATGAAAATCCCTCATTTTCATGTTTTTCCCATTCCCCCTTCATCAAAATCTCTTTTATAAGGTTGAAAACTCCTTCTTTGCCTTATTGGAACCCCTCTTACGCTTTGAAAATCATTGAAAAACCATAAAAACCCACATTTTGGGCATATTTGGGTCTTAGCCCTTTTTTCCCATTAACCCTCGGTCACATTATTTCCCATGCGCCCACGGCCCTGCAGTCGAGCGCCAACCGCATTATAAATTAATAAAAAAAACCTTTGTTTATATTAATTTTCTGATTTTTTATTATATTATAATTCTCCGCCAGTTCAAAGTTTTAGCTGATCTCCACCGTCGATCTGATCTGCAGATCGATGGTGCGAAGTCTATCACCCTGGTGGTCCCCGCCATCCATTAACCATTAGAAAAACTGTGTGTTATCCATCGCACCGCCTTTGGCCGATGGCAGTTTTTTCCCGATCGCCAGCGATTCCACTCATCGGTTGACGCGTGGCTTGGGCACTGTTCATAAAACTGCCGTTCATCGCGCGTTAACGTTCGGACATGGACCCCGTGCGATATCGCTATACACCGTCTGATCTGAGGCCACCCATCCGACGGCTATCGCTCACCGAAGATGCCCGACAGTTAACCAGGCTACGGCACGGCATTCAATAAATCTCTGCAGTCGATCTGATCTGCAGATCGATGGTCCATATTTCATATCCCTATTTCGATCGCCCAGTCAACTTTTTCCACTTTGACTTTCCATTTTCCGCTCCTAACCGTCGATCTCTGCGCGATCGACGGCTCTGATTTAAATTATTCTTCCGCCTTCCTTTTTTTTTCTCCCGATCAATCTCGACTGTTGGATGATGCCATCCAACGGCTCCGCTCTCTCCATGTGCCTTCTGCAGCAATAAACCTATATATGCAGGATTTTTTAATATTTTTTTGTATTTTGCAGGGTTTAAATGGTTTTCTCGCCATTTTTGAAGAAAATTCGAGGGCAGAGGATGACGATCTTCCTGCCTTCGATTCACCAAGGAAAATCATCACAGGGTGTTAAAAACACGTTTTCATCAATCATTCATGAAGCATTTATGCCACATAACCCTGCGCAGCCCTGTACATTAGTAAAAATCATGAATCGGGCGCAGTCAGAGATTATCAGTGACGAAGACCAAAATTTATCAGAGCTAAGAACAATTATCAAAAGCCTAATCCCCAATTAAAACACAGATTAAAGAATATCTTAAGGGTTTTATCAAACAGGAAAGCCTCCACCGCCACATTAAGACAGATTTATTCCTCCCAGCTGCTGAAATGCCACTTGTGCCTCAAAGTATTCAATCAGAAGCTGGATTTATTGATTGGGATCAGATATTTGTCTCAAAACGCAGCTGAAGAGTTACTTCTGCAAGGAACTTCAATGCAAAAAGTATCTGCAGAGTTACTTCGATGCCACACAGAGGCTCAAACGTCAAAAAAATCTCCCACCGAGCTTAAACTTTATGTAAAAACATTTAATACAGAGTACACCCATGTAAGTTTCTTCATTGAGGCCCCCAAAAGGCCAAGAAGCCATTAGGTATGTATTAATTGTAATTAGAGATCTTTTATCAGATCTCACCTCCTCATTATTCTATATATACTTCTGTAGAATATGAGTGAGGGGTTGGTTGTTGGTTGTTGTTTGATCACTAGCTGTAATATTGGAACTCTTTGAAATAATAGATAGTCTGTTGAAGTTGAAGACAAAATTGAAGTCTTGGAAGCCCTGATGATGTTGTTGCATGCTTGTCATTGAGAAGGCTCTATCATTGGATCCATGAGCTTGGTTGTTGGTGAAGTATTTTGAACTATTTGATGTTTTTCCCCTGTTTTTATGTTCCATAAATTCTTACTACAGTAGGATAGAAAGTATTAGGCTAAGCAATGACTCCTGGAAGCACCTTAGACCTGTTCATCCTTCACTATTTCATTTTTTCTTCTGCTGAAGTATTTTAGGCTCTTTAATATCTCTCTTTAATCTTCATGCTTGTTTATTTCTTTAATAGTTTGAACAGTTGGTTTTAGCATGATTTATGGTTCTCCCTGCTTGTCTGTTGCCACTTAAAAACTATTATTGAAGTCCCCGTTTGAATTTATTTGCTTACAGTGAATCAAAGAGGTTTGTTTTTATCCTGCCCTTTGTCCTCACTTAAACAGTTGGCTTAAAGGTCATTATAATTATGATCATAGATGTTTTTAGGTGTTACCTCTTCTATGAATGTAATTATCAGTAAATATTTTATGTTTCTAAGTCCTTTAAAATAAATCTTTGAGGAAATAGGGTGTTCCCTGAATATTAGATTTCATTTTAAAAAGTTGTTCTGAAATCATTATTTCCATAAAGGTGTGATTTGTAGAATTTATGGTTAGCCCTATCTATCAAAGAGCTCTTTATTGTTCAAATTATGCTTTCGAATTCCCTTCGTTGAGAATTAAACCTCTCTTTCCAAATAATTAATGTTCATCTCATTCCAAAAACAAAAGGATCCTGTGGCCAAGTTAGATTTGCCCTTTGATATCCCATATCCATTGATGAGTTTGTTATGACCTTTTCTTGACTTCATTGCCCAATGAACTAGATATTTCTCTGTCCTATATATCTTTCCTAGGCCTTTCATGTTCTGTTGTATTATTCCAACCCAACCAAACAAACAAACAAACACCTACACTGAATAACTAGTCTAAAACCAATACGCAAAGCACACAAGATAAACCTTTGCAAACAAACTTTTGAGAGATCCCTCTCTGAGAACAGGAGGACTAGATCCTGTAACTCTAAAGATTGGTTCTGATGTTGCCTTGTATTTTTATTTTCCAAACTATCAAAACACGAGACACCAACATAATGGAAATCACGGTGGGACATACTGAGAATATAATGTTTTGAAAAGTTTTCTTCAAACGTTTTAGGCCCAGTATAACATAAGTAACCTTCTTCAAGCACTACCAAGCAATGGTAATCATGATAGGACTTAATTGAATCAGTGACAAACTAAGTAACCCTTAGGATTCTCATTAAACCTTATCAAACCTTGAAGGTGTTGAAAATGCAACAAGATGATGGAGCTTAGTGAAATGAAGCCACCTTCACTAAGTGGGCCCGCAGGCTATTTTTGACGCAAAGTCTATTTTTAGACATATGGATCATGGTCTATGAGTTGCAAGATGCTATTTATGGATGATTGGTTGAGTTGGTAAAAATAGATGGACCTCTATTTTTAGACATTGGGCAGTTTCTATTTTTAGACTGTCGGGCTAAAAATAGAACAGTCAAATATTATTAACCCTTAATAATATTTAGACTATAAACTACGCTACTCCCTCTTGGAGCACTTCGGTTGATGCTTGGATGTTCTACATGAGTGACGAGGAAAGGGATTTGCACTTTTCCTGGGGTTATTTGAGCTATTGCATGGTTGAATTAGAGTTAGAACTCATGTGGCGATTTTGGTGGAGTTGATGAGACAATTGGTGGAGTTGTATTGTTTAACTTAGTTGAACTAGTTGTATTTAGTCTTGAAAAATACACTAGTGATGAGTGGTGTGAATTAATTATAAATTAATTCACTAATTATTAACTCATAAATCAACTAAAGAACACATCAGTTAACTGCAATGCATGGATAGTTCAGTGGAGACCAGTGTTAGAGGTGGGTGAAAGGGTGAGTGTGACTATCAGTTGTGACCATGATTGTGCATGAGATTTGCACACACATTGATGGAGATTGCCAATGAGGATTTCACAGTTGGAGCTAGTGGGATTTGAACTTGGATCTCATCATTAATCAACTTGGATTGCACAGTAGAGGCAGGCAAACTTGTGGAGGAGATTTGGACTTTGTAACTTGTTCATCTTAGTACTGGTTGTGTGTAACTTTTTGGAGAAGGTGCTGAGAGCTTGTGAGGAGTTTGTACTATGTATTGTTACATGTTATCTATCATTATAATATACAGATAGTTGGGTTTTTTTAGCTGTAAGCTTTCCCCATTACATACTGTGTTATATGTGTGCTTGATTATTGTTTTAATGTGTGCATGCGACTGCTTCTATTTCCGCATATTGATGATCAATTGTAGAAGAGGTTATGTATTATGCATGAAGCTTAAATAGTGTGTAATCAGGATAAGCTCGGTGAATATAATTCATACTACATTCAAATTTCTACGGAAAGACGGAGTTACCAAGCCATAAGAGTGAACTATGTATGTTTTGACACCCTAGCTAAGTGTTAAGTCAGATTTAGGACACTCTCATAACCTATAAGCTCAAGAAACTCAGAAAAACCCAAAAATATTTCAGTTTGGTTTCATAATAAACATGGTGGTGGAAGCATAAAATATTTTACCTTCACAAAAAGCTAAAAATTTTCCACTTGGTGACTCCACTAGCCTCTAGTAGGCCTATTACTTCATTAGTCCTTATAGAATCCCTTGGGAATGCATTGAGAAAACCCAATCCCACTGTTGGTGGACAAAAAATTTCAAAATCTTCCACCTAGCGACTCCACAATCCCAAAAGACCTAATGACTCCACTGGTGAAGGACTCTGAACTGGTTAGAAAGATACAGTGACCTTAAACACAAACTCAACCATTACAAGACCTAGACAATGAGTAATATATAGATGATGATCAAGACTTTATAGAAGAAGGTGAGCAAGACTATAGAGAAAACAATAAAGAAAAATTGCTGGTCATGATGGAGAAAATGATTTACATGCTTGGGGAAAGATTTGAATGGTATGAGGCTAATTTGAATATTGATGATCCAGAGCAGCCCATGCTCCGTTCAAATCAAGAACAAACCCAAACATTACAAGGTATGTGCGTTGAACAATATTATAAAGAAAGAAATGAAGAAGGTTGTTAGGAAACTCCTGATTGCCTACCTATATCTTGTACAATGCTATTAAGAGAACTTCATAACCAAATTGAAAAAACTTATAGTAAGCACTACCTTGAGGAAAACATAAGCCATTTTGAACCAACAAAATCTGAAATAGGAGAAAGGAAAACACAACCGGAGTCTCTACCTTTATGTTATGACTCTTTTTAGATTATTAAAAAACAATGGCATCTTGATAATATGCTTGAAACAACTCATGAACCTTATAGTCAAAGTGACTGCCACGAAAATCATGAGGAGTTGTTTGAAATTGAGATATATCAGGAAATGGAAGAAAATCCTCAAAATTCTCTTGCAAACACAAATAATCATTCCCTAGAAGAGGCTCAAGAAGACATCCAGCCTCAAAACCAGTTAACACAAGAGGGAGAGGACTATTGTTCTTCTATCCAAAGCAAAGAGAAAATTCCTCCTCTTTTTGAAGAGGAAGAAATTGATCAGATATTAAATAAACAGCCAACCCTCAATTATTTATTAGAACAAAATACTTCTGCTCATTTACCTATTAAACCTTGTTGTCTTGAGACAGAAAATAAACTTGTAGGTCAGCTAAAAGAACAAACCGATAACCCAATATGCTTGATTGATGAAATTGTTTATACTAATGACTTTTCAACTTCTGATCAAACTGATGATGATGATGATGAGCTCCAAACAGAAAATAATCATGCAGGGCAACCAACAGTTGATTGGTGTCATGAATTTCATTATAATCAGCTTGAAAGCAGCCACCAGACAGTTCCACTCATCAGAAATAGCTTTCACATAATTGGGGGTCAGCAATCTACTAGTTGTAATGTTGAGGTTGAGAAGAAAAAGGAATTTCTTGAACAGGATGCATACAAGGAGACTCCTCCTGAAAGGGTTGAGGTAATAAAAGATACCCCTGCTCAAGAACATGATGACCTATTCACAGAGCACATTTCACTGAATCATAGCATACCAGGACTACAAGATGACAACACTGCAATATATGATGAATCCTCTAGTTCAGATAATAATGAATATGAGGAAGTTTTTCTTCCTCATAGGAATCTTTGCCTTAATCCAGTGGAGAAAGAAAATATGATCCTGGTTGAAACATATCTTCCAAACACTCACAACCAGGTATTATTTCAAGATCCCTATGCTCATTTCTTGAAAATCTTTGAAGAAGGGATAAAGGTTGTTAGGAGCAGTATATTACCAAAAGCAAGAAGATTATTTAGAACTGCTACTAAAAAACAAAAATAATGGGAGTGGCCCTGTTTGTCCAACCTGCCCAAGGAGATCAAGAAGGACCAATCATGGAATCATTTGCTGGATTGGTTGTACTGTAAAAGAGATTTCATCAGCTAAAACATGTAAATGTTCCAAGTTAGATTAGGTTAGATAGGAAAGCAATAAAGCTCAGCTTTGAGCATTTAGTTAGTTGTTGTTTTTTGTCTTGTCAGAAAAAGAAAAATCTAAAAACAATAGAAAAGAGAAAAGAGGGAAGATTTTAAAAAGAAAGGTATAGCCCCATGCCAAAAATAGAAACAAATCTGAAAGTGTGCAAGCTTAAATTCCACTCCTGAAAAAACACACTTCTAATTAGTCATACAGCCTAATCTTGACTAATTAGCTTTAAATTTTTTGCTGATAGGATAGTGTATTCGATTTTCCAAACTGTTTAATCTTGGCTTATCAGTAGATAGTTTAGGATAGAAATTAAAGGTTCAAACATGCTCAAAATCTGAACCTAAAGTTTCAAAAATAAAATGACTCAAATCTGCTTCAAATTCTGAGTCAAAAGATGTAAAAATCTGGTTCTAATCAAATTAAAACCTGAACCAGAAGAAAAGCAAAGATAGCTCAAAACAAATATCAAAACAGAGCTGTAGAAAAGAGGAAGGAAATGTTTTCAAATTTCAGATCTCAAGCCTTCCATTTTTGTTTTAAATTTTGTGCAAAATAAATGTCTATGTGCAGCTTGTCTTTTATGCCATAGACCAGCATCAAGTTAGACTGTCCAATCCTAACTTGAATGCTTTTCAATTTCTGTTGTAGAAATTAGAGAATAAAAATATGTTGGACAATTTAATCTCAACAGATGGTAGAATAGGTAGAGAAGCATCTGAACTCAACTGCTTACCCTGAGTTCAGGGAGAAATAAGGAGTAGAATTAGATTAGTTTTATGCTTTCAAAAGAATAAAATATTGTAAAAGAGTTTTCCAATCCAAGTGCACTCTAATGAAGAAAAAATGTTAGATCAGTAGGATTGGGTAGGTAGACAGGTTGTATTGATGAAGTTCCATTGTTGATCCATGAATGCTAATATGTTTCAGAACAAAAGAATATCATCCACAGAAAGGAAGGCAACCCAATGGAGGATGCAACTGATTAGCCTCCCAGAGAATGCAAGTCTGAAATTCTTGATGCCTTCAAAAAGGCACCATCCCCAAGTGGAGCCACTGTTAGCCACCCATAAATTAAGTCATATCAGGTGGTGGCTAAATGATGTTGGATAGCCTTCAAGAAATAATTTCATTGCTAAAATTGCTGATGCTTAAAGTATTTTGATAATATCCTATCCTTTGGATAATCGTCACTGTTGTTTCCCTTCAGAACTCAGAAATCCTGCTGATTTCCAAGCCAGAATACTGTTGCAAGCACCATTTCCCTTTTCCCCTTTTCCAAAATTAACCTCATTTTTTATCCCTCCGTTTCCCATAAAAATCCCTCATTTTCATGTTTTTTCCCATTCCCCCTTCATCAAAATCTCTTTTATAAAGTTGAAAACTCCTCCTTTGCCTTATCGGAACCCCTCTAACCCTTTGAAAATCATTGAAAAACCATAAAAACCCACATTTTGGGCATATATGGGTCCTAGCCCTTTTTCCCATTGACCCTCGGTCACATCATTTCCCATGCGCCCACGGCCCCGCAATCGGGCGCCTATCCGCTTCAAATAAAATAATTCCCGGCCAAATTTTAAAACCTTGGTTATATATTAAAAATCGTTGGTTTTATTATTTTATTATTTTTCCGCCGGTTCAAATTTTAAACCATTCCGCACCGTCGATCTGATCTGAAGATCGGACGGTGCGGAGTTCGTCTCCCAGTGGTCCCCACATTCCACTCACCTTTCCAAAAAACCGCGCGGTATGCATCGCACCGCCTTTGGGCGATGACGGTTTTTTCCCGATTGCCAATGATTCCACTCATCGGTTGACACGTGGCCTGGCCACTGTTCACAAAACTGCCATCCATTGCACGTTAACGTTCGAACGTGGACACGGCGCGATATTGATGCGTACCGTCCGATCTGAGGCCGCCCATCCGACGGCTATCGCTCACTGAAGATGCCCGACAGTTAACTAGGCTACGACGCAGCATTCAATAAATCTCCGCCATCGATCTGATCTGCAGATCGACGGTCCATATTTCATCGCCCTGTTTCGATCACCCAGTCAACGTTTTCCACTTTGACTTTCCATTTTCCGCTCCCGACCGTCAATATCTGCGCGATCGATGGCTCTGATTTAAATTATTCTTCCGCCTTCCTTTTGTTTTCTCCCGATAAATCTCGACTGTTGGATGATGCCATCCAACGGCCACGCTTCCTCCACATGCCTTCTGCAGCAATAAACCTATATATGCAAGATTTTTTAATATTTGTTTGTATTTTGCAGGGTTTAAATGGTTTTCTTGCCATTTTTGAAGAAAATTCGAGGGCAGAGGATGACGATCTTCCGGCCTTCGATTCATCAAAGAAAATCATCACAGGGTGTTAAAAACACGTTTTCATCAATCATTCATGAAGCATTGATGCCACATAACCCTGTGCAGCCCTGTACATCAGAAAAAATCATGAATCAGGCACAGTCAGAGATTATCAGTGACGAAGACCAAAATTTATCAGAGCAGAAGATTAAAGACAGATTTTGCGGGGATCACGGCTAAGAACAATTATCAAAAGCCTAATCCCCAAGTAAAACATAGATTAAAGAAGATCTTAAGGTTTTTATCAAACAGGAAAGCCTCCACCGCCACATTAAGACAGATTTAGTCCTCCCAACTGCTAAAATGCCACCTGTGCCTCAAAGTATTCAATCAAAAGCCGGATTTATTGATCGGGATCATATATTTGTCTCAAAATGCAGTCGAAGAGTTACTTCTGCAAGGGACTTCAATGCAAAAAATATCTGCAGAGTTACTTCGACACCACATAGAGGCTTAAAGGTCAACAAAAGCTCCCACCGAGCTTAAACTTTATGTAGAAACATTTAATACAGAGTACACCCATGTAAGTTTCTTCATTGAGCCCCCCAAAGGCCAAGAATCCATTAAGTCTGTATTAATTGTAATTAGAGATCTGTTATCAGATCTCACCTCCTCATTCTTCTATATATACTTTTGTAGAATACGAGTGAGGGGTCAGTTGTTGGTTGTTGTTTGATCACTGGCTGTAATATTGGAACTCTTTGAAATAATACATATTCTGTTGAAGTTGAAGAGCAAATTGAAGTCTTAGAAGCCCTGATGATGTTGTTGTATGCTTGTCACTGAGAAGGCTCTATCATTAGATCCATGAGCTTGGTTGTTGGTGAAGTATTCTGAACTATTTAATTTTTTTCCCCTGTTTTCATTATGTTCCATAAATTCTTACTACAGTAGGATAGAAAGTATTAGGCTAATAAATGACTCCTGGAAGCACCTTAGACCTGTTCATCCTTCACTGTTTCATGTTTTCTTTTGCTGAAGTATTTTAAAGGCTTTAATCTCTCTCTTTAATCTTCGTGCTTGTTTATTTCCTTAATAGTTTGAACAGTTGGTTTCAGCATGATTTATGGTTTTCCCTGCTTGTCTGCTGCCACTTAAAAACTATTATTGAAGTCTCCCTTTGAAGTTATTTGCTTACAGTGAATCAAAGAGGTTTGTTTTGATCTTGCCCTTTGTCCTCACTTAAAAAATTGGCTTAAAGGTCGTTATAATTATGATCATAGATGTTTTTAGGTGTTCCCTCTTCTATCACTGTAATTATCAGTAAATATTTTATGTTTCTAAGTCCTTTAAAATAAATCTTTGAGGAAATAGGGTGTTCCCTGAATCTTAGATTTCATTTTAAAAAGTTGTTTTGAAATCATTATTTGCTTAAAGGTGTGAGTTGTAGAATTTATGGTTAGCCTTGTATATCAAAGAGCTCTTTATTGTTCAAATTATGCTTTCGAATTCCCTTTGTAGAGAATTAAACCTCTCTTTCCAAATCATTAATTTTCATCTCATTCCAAAAACAAAAGGATCATGTGGCCAAGTTAGATTTTCCCTTTGATATCCCATATCCATTGATGAGTTTTTTATGACCTTTTCTTGACTCCATTGCCCAATGAACCAGATATTTCTCTGTCCTATATATCTTTCCTAGGCCTTTCATGTTTTTTTGTATCATTCCAACCCAACCAAACAAACAAACAAACACCTGCACTTAATAACTAGTATAAAACCAATTCTCAAAGCACACAAGATAAACCTTTGAAAACAAACTTTTGAGAGATCCCTCTCTGAGAATAGGAGGACTAGGTCTTGTAACTCTAAAGATTGGTTCTGATGTTGCCTTGTCTTTTTATTTTCCAAACTATCAAAACACAGGACACCAACAGATACCATCATGAGTTTTTATTAATATCATAAATGGGCACTATGATACTCTCGCTCAAACAAACCTGGCCAATTTGGAAGTGGTAAACCAATTTTTCAACCTATGCATATTAAAAAATTTTGGTAGAAAAGAATGTAACTATTTCAGAACTTAGCATTTGGTGATATTTTGTTGAAGTTGTAACTAGGTTCCTCTTCCTTGTTTGGGAAATTGTGGGATGCCAGAGCTATTAGTAGTTACAATGGTGATAGATGGAAAACATTGTGAATGCTTCCAATAATTTTCTTCACTTCATTTGCAAGCATTATCACTCCCTGGTTTGCATGTCCAATTTTTTTCATGGCATGTTCATGGTTATTCCCACATGGACCAGCGACTTTTGCAATTTTCCTTGCAATTTCGTGTAATGGGGTTGAGCCTAGATAGTACTTGTTTATGATTTCGTTTGGTGTCGATATGAATACTACGACTTCAATCAAAAATGGGGTTGAGAATCCTTGGTAGGCCACATGGTGTTCTGTGCTACGATATCTTATATTACTCCACACTGTAAATAGTGACCGACGTTAACAAAAAAAACGATCCAGGCAGGGGCTTCATGTTAATCCACACTCTCTCCTTTGTTCAGATATAAAGGCCACCATGGAATTTGTGGTTTCATTGGGGCCAAAGCTTGGAAAAGATGTTGTCTATTGAAATTTCTTTGGGAAATAACATGCTCTCAGGTATCGAATCTTTACCCTCAGAACATGTCTTGTGTAGTTCATATCCAGTATTGAAAATGGGGGAAATGGCTCTCTCTTTAATATCAGCGGCCAATATAAACATGTCTCAAGTCATGGAATCCACTGTTTGAATGAGAGCTGGGTTGACTCCATGATTTATCGCACAGAAGAAGCCCCATTCTTCGCATGACTCTCTCAGTTTCTCGAGTCCCCACTGGTCATGGTGATGGTTATCTCCTCCTTCTGGGTGGCTCCACGATATGCTCCCTTCACCTCTAGTTGCAGTCGTATTACTAGGTTAACCTTATTCGACTCATTTAGGGTGGTTCTGGTGCCGTTTGTTGGAATTTTCTAATTAATTCTAATAAAACTGAGGAATAAAAGTTCCTCTTCTACAACACAGAGATTGAAAAAAAACAAAAATTATGGATAGAGATGAGAAGTAAAACACTGCTATTTCATTAAAATAAACTTTTGTTCTATTACAAAAAAATTTCTTCAGAACTTCTGTTGTTCTGGATTCACACAAAAATTAACTCCTGCTGGCTGCTACACACGCAGCTCACTATTTCACTCACAACAAAATTTCTCTTTGTATCTCTGTCTTTTGTTTTCTGCCTTCTCGCTAGAAATTACAATGCTCTGTGTTTTTAACAATGCTCTGTCTACTCTGGCTCTTTTCTGTTTTCAGCCTTCGGGCAAATTACATTGCATAGCAACTGTCTCAACAAAAAATGCTCTCACGGAATATGTATATTAAACATTACAATATATACATATATATATATATATATATATATATATATATATATATATATATATATATATATATATATATATAGATATAGATATAGATATATATTGTAATGTTTAATATACATATGCCGTGAGAGCATTTTTTGTTGAGACAGTTGTCGTAAGATATTTACAATATATATTATAACTCTTTTAACCAAAGTAAAAAACATGTACTACGGTAAAACAATTTAACCCACGATAAAAATAAAATATCATGCGTGAATATAAAACTCATTCAAAAGACATTAAACTTATGCTAAGGTTTAAAAACATTCTTCCCTTAGTACTTTGGTGGGTCCCAAAATATGGTTGACGTCACCCATTCCGGGGGTTCACCTTCATCCTTTTCTGCCCATCTTTTCTACCCCTCTGGAACTGCTTGTTGGCTGAGTATTTAACATGTTTGGTGAAGAATTTAATTTTTGGTGGTTGCTGCAGATAAGATCATGGATACATGAAGTTTTGGACTGGAGGTTTTCACCGCCATTGTTGTCCCTTCCAATCCCATTAGCCATTACTCTGTTGTCTTTCGATCCTTTCACAATTACTTCTGTCGTTTGTTGATCAATGTGGGCAATTGGAATTAAATTCCAACACTCCCCCTTAATTTCAATTTCTAGGTTTTTGCATACCCAGGTACTTCCTGAAATAATTAAAATTGTTCTGTGTTAATGGCTTTGTTAAAATATCAGCAAATTGTTCCTCTGTTCTGCAGTGCTGCAAAACAATTTCGCCATTATTAACCAGTTCTCTTATGAAGTGAAATTTAGCATCAATATGCTTTGTTCTTTTATGAAAGACATAATTTTTTGATAAAGCTATCTCTGAGTTGTTATCACAGTAAATAGTTGTGCCTTTTTCCTGTCCATGACATAAGTCTCTGAGTACTCTTCTCATCCATATTGCTTGGCATGCTATTGTTTTTGCTGCCACATATTTTTCCTCTGCTGTTGACAAAGAAACCACTGGTTGCTTCTTGGAAGCCCATGAAATTTCTCCCGATCCCAAGTAAAAAACATACCCATATGTGCTCTTCCTATCATCTACACTTCCAGCCCAATCACTGTCAGTGTAACCTGTCAATTCAAAAATTTTAGATGAGGAGTATAAGATACCATACCCCTTCATTCCATTCACATACCTTAGAATTCTCTTGGCTGCCTTCCAATGAGTCTCTTTCGGCCTTTCCATAAATCTGGAGATTAAACTAACAACGTGCATTATATCCGGCCTAGTTGCAGTCAAATACATGAGGCTGCCAACTATGGTTTTAAATAGTTTTGGATCAAAATCCTTGCTGCTGTCTTCTTTACTCAATTTCAACCC
The DNA here is from genome assembly GCA_034641835.2 of Pinus albicaulis. Classification (NCBI taxonomy): domain Eukaryota; kingdom Viridiplantae; phylum Streptophyta; class Pinopsida; order Pinales; family Pinaceae; genus Pinus; species Pinus albicaulis. Next base: position 29,918 of record JAXQQM020072169.1, read on the forward strand.
CATGACAGTTGGAATTACAGTTTCCTTGATGTTCTGCATGTTGAATCTTTTCAACACTCCTTCAACATATTTTGCTTGGGAAATGAAAATACCATTTTCATTCTGCTCTACTTCAATTCCAAGAAAATATCTTAAGAAACCCAAATCAGTCATTTCAAATTCACTCTTCATGACTGCTTTAAAATCAGCAATGAGAGAAACTTCATTGCCAGTAAATATTAAATAATCTACATATAAAAAAACAATAAGTATCTTACCATCATTTTCCTTTATGTAGAGTGTGGGTTCTCCATCATATTTCTCAAATTCATTTTCAATCAGGTAAGCATCTATTCTACTGTACCATGCTCTTGGAGCTTGCTTCAGCCCGTAAAGAGCCTTCTTCAACTTGCATACTTTGTGCTCTTGGCCTTCAATCTTATAGCCTGGAGGTTGTTCAACATATACCTCTTTTTTCAACACTCCATTCAGGAATGCAGATTTAACATCCATTTGATAAACCTTCCATTTTTGTTGTGCTGTGATGGACAACATTGTTCTCACTGTTTCCATCCTTGCAACCAATGCAAAGGTTTCTTCATAGTCTCTTCCTTGTTGCTGCTTGTAGCCTTTGACAACAAGTATTGATTTGTGCCTTTCAATCTTGCCTTCAACATTGCTTTTGGTCTTGTAGACCCATTTAACTCCAATCACTTCTTTGTCTTTTGGAAGATCCACTAACTCCCGTGTATTATTCTTTTCAATTGCACCAATTTCTTCATCCATTGCTTCAATCCATTTTTCTTCCTTTACAACATCTTCAAAATGAATTGGGTCATCAACGTGACAATACAAAGCAAATAAAGAATTCAGACCAGAATTATCATTTACCTCTCCTTGTTCATAAATCTCACTCAAATTTCTGAATCTCAGCCTTCTTGGTGTACTTGGAGTTCCACTTGAACTCAAGGGTGTTTCTGTACCCTGTGGTGTGCTTGAAGAAGCACTTCCTTGATTTCTCAAGGTTGTTCTATTTCCAGCTTGTGGTATGGTTTGTTATGCTTATGGTGGTGGAGGAGGAGCCACCAAAGAAGGATTATTTACTGTTGTCCCTTCCTCTTCTTCTTCATGAGACATACTAGTCTTCACGTTCACTGTTTTCTCTAAACTTCCATCCCAAGCTTCTTCTTCTATAAAATGCAAATCTCTGCTTATTATTGCTTTCTTGGTGGATGTATTATAGATTTTTTATGCTTTGGAATCATCACTGTATCCAAAAAAGATACATTTCTCCCCCTTACTGTCAAGATTCTTCCTTTCCTGATCCAGAACATGTGCATATGCTACACAGTAGAACACTTTCATGTGGGTGACATGCTGCTTTATGTCTCTCCATGCTTCTTCTGGAATTCTATTCATGACAACTTTGGTTGGGAATCTATTCAAGATGTACGCTGAACAATTGACAGCTTCTGCCCAATACTCATTTGGCAATTGTTTTGCCTTCAACATACTTCTGACCATGTCCATGATGGTCCATTTTTTCCTTTATGCAACACCATTTTGCTGAGGTGTGTACCTTGTGGTAAAATGTTTCTGTATTCCATTCTCCCTACAGAAACGCAGAAACTCTTTGGAGATGTATTCTCCACCTCTTTCAGTTCTCAGCGCTTCGATGTAGTGCCCACTCTTCTTCTCAAAAAGAGTTTTGAAGTGGCGGAATTTCTCAAACACTTCACTCCTTTGATTCAAGAAATACACCCATGTCTTTCTGGTGTAATAATCTATGAATGTCAAAAAATATTTGTTGTCAGCTAAAGATGGTGTTTGCATTGGTCCACACAAATCTGAGGGGACAATCTCTAAGGGTGCATTTTCCCTTATACTCTTTCCTGCTGGAAAGCTTTCTCTGTGTGTTAGGAAAAATACTGAGAGGGGGGGGGGGTGAATCAGTATTTAGAGCTGAATGAAAACATTTTATCAAAAATATTTTTATGCATTTAATTATTTACATAAATTATTGCATCATTCATTCATCAGAAGATTAGTAGGCCATAAGCATGTGCAGTAATAACAGAATGAACCATCACACATAAGCAACACACATGAACACCAGTATTTAAGGTGGAAACCCAATTTGGGAGAAAAACACCACTACTGTCGTCTCTGTCTTCAATATTTATTATAAAGAAAACTTATTACAATTTTAGTGCTGCCGCAGACTTATACCAGCATGCAGGCACCCACCTGCAAAAGGCTACAACCTTCTCTCGTTCTCCAGTCACTACTGGAAGGGAGCTCCAACCCCCTGATTTTAACACCAGCTTATACTGGCAGAAAGCTTCCACTTCAATCCTCAGATCCACCACATTTCTTCAATTTCTTCATTAGACTTGAGTTAGGTATTCATTATTTCTTTGCGGATCTTCCTAGAGATTCATCATTTTCTCGATCTAGAGGTCTTGAACCTTCATCAACTCCATAGGTGCATCATAGATTCAGATTTTTCAGAAAACAGAGTTCAATCATGCAGATATCTCTTAAAGAGATTTATTCATTAACAACCCTTATGCATGCACACCATGAACCATAATGCACTTCTCCTTATATATTTTTTCCTTTATTAATACCATGAGTCAATACCACCCAACCGCTGATGGTATTCCTGGATGGGATCAATTAGATAATTCAGCGGGGTCTACCCAACCCCCCAAGCAATTTCTCATTGTTTTATTTCCTTGGTTTTGGCAATTAGATAATTAATCTAAGGCTTTTTAATATCTCAATCTGAGATTGAGATATTAATCCAAATTTCTCCTTTAGTAATGAAAAACCCTCAGCATACTTCATAGACCTTCATATGTCGACCCCCAGGTTTATATGTTCCACCAACTTTGGAGTAAAAATGATGGCCCAATCGCTTTTCGTCATAATTTATATTTAATTTAAACAACCTTGGTTAAACTCGCAAATATTAATTTGAAAAGGCCCAATTAATATAATTTAAACTGGGCCCACATATATGATCAGCGACCCAATCAAATTCCCGCTCTGTACTTTGGTTAATCTTCGCACATCTTCATCAAGCGATCATCGTCTGATTATTCCTTCCCAGATCAATGGCGCTCAACAATTTCGCTGGGCATCCTGGGTCAAACAATAACGCACGATGGCGTGCAATGACAAGTGGTTTTGTGGAGTCGTATAGGGACGAGTGTCGCCCATTCTATGGAATTTCTCCCCAACTCGAAGAAACCACTTATCTCTGAAAGGCGGTGCGATATGGGCAATCTAGCTTTGTAAACCCGCTCGCGGTTTCAGAACAGTGTTCTATCGGAATTCAACCATTTTTCAAATATAGTTCATTGATCCATCGGTCCGGATTTTCCTCGCAATCGCAAGTCTTTTAATAAACACTCCGCTGCACAGTTTTTTCTTCGATGTGATTAAAACTGAAACTCAAACACTTATTAATCTTGGTTTATACACCCATCGGGTCCGAGCTTCAATCGCACTCGCATCCTCTTGTTAACTTGTTCTGCTAGCCTTATATGCTCCGATGCGATAAGGGTCTCTGGCCTGGGTTACGATTCCTGGAATGTACTTATTTAGTGTATCAACCAGCTGGGGTAGTAAACCTCGGAATAATGCCTCAGCCTCTGCCTCTACTACTCGATGCAATTCCTTCTATGCTGCCTTGCTACCTCTCTTTACTGCCTCTGTGCCTCTGCTACAATACATTACTTCCTCTGCTCCTTGACTGATGCAATAGTTTCCATCAAGGACAATCAATTCAATATGATAGTATTTAAGAGACATATTGCTAACAATCTCCCGATTTGGACTTGATGGCAACCATGACCAGAAATACATTTAGAAAACAACATTCTCCCCCTTTGACATCAAGGGAAAAGGGTAGATCAAAAACCTTTATACCGACAAAACCATGCTCCCCCTAAGATCATGCTGCTTCTTCAAACATAATATAACAAAAATGACTTATAAAAACAAGATAAAAAATTATAAAGCATGAGATCAGACTACAACAAATAATTAGAATGCCAACAATGCGTTCTTTCCACATGACCAATGCTCCCCCTTAACGTGGTTGTCCTATAGAAAATCCACATCTTCTTTATTTAAGTAGATCTGATCTTTTGCATGGCAAAGACTACTCCCAGCTTTTGTTTTAGATATTCGAACGCTTTCCTGGGTAAAGGTTTGGTAAATATATCAGCAACTTATTCTTTGGAGGGAACATATTCCAACTTCACCTTTTGCTCAAGCACTTGTTCTCGTAAGAAGTGATACTTGATGGGAATGTGCTTGGTCTTGGAATGCATAACAGGATTCTTTGAAATACTGATGGCACTTTTATTATCACACATAATGGAGATAGGAGGTGAACATTTGATTTGAATTTCTTGTAAGGTTTGCATCATCCAAAAAAGTTGAGTGCAACATGATGCGGAAGCCACATATTCTGCTTCTACTGTAGATAAGGCAATGGAGCTTTGCTTCTTGCTGAACCAAGATACTAACCGGGGCCCCATATAGAATGCACCACCACTAATGCTTTTCCGATCATCAACATTTCCAGCCCAATCTGCATCAGTATAAGCATGAAGAGTAAGATCAGCATTCTTTGGATACCATATTCCAAAGTCTTGAGTTTCTTGTAGATATTTGAATATTATTTTCACAGCCTAAAGGTGAGACTCTTTTGGATTAGCTTGGAATCGTCCAATAATTCCAACTGCATGCATAATGTCTGGTCTTGTCCCAGTGAGATAAACTAGACTTCCTATCATAGATCTGTATTCTGGTTGATTCACCGTGGGGGAATCATCATTAGAACTGAGATTATATCTGGTTATCATTGGTGTACTTACAGGTTTGCAATCTTCCATGCCATACTTTTTCAAGATTTTCCTAAGATATTTTTCTTGTGATAAGAATATGCCATCTGTTGTTTGTTGCACTTGCAAGCCAAGAAAGAATGTTAGTTCCCCAAGTAAAGACATTTCAAATTCTTGTTGCATATCAGAAGCAAATTTCTAACTCATAGATTCTTCATTATTTCCAAAAATGATATCATCAACATATACAACCACAATCAGTAGTTTATCATTTTCAGTTTTTATGTATAAGTTGCTATCAGCAGACCCCTTAGAAAATCCTTGTTGATGGAGATATTTGTCAAGACGATAGTACCATGCCCTTGGAGCTTGTTTGAGACCATATAGAGCCTTTTTAATTCTACAAACAAGATTTTCATCATTTCCCAAAATGAATCCTTCAGGTTGTTCTATATAGACTTCTTCTTCTAGATCACCATTGAGAAAAGCATATTTAACATCCATTTGATAAACTTTGATTTGTTGGAAGCTTGAAAAAGCAAGAAACATTCTTATGGCTTCAAGTCTAGCTACAGGGGCAAAAGTTTCTTCAAAGTCTATACCTTCTTGTTGAGCATACCCTTGCAAAAAAGTATATCTTTATTTCTTATAACATCCCCATTCTCATTTAACTTATTTTTGAATATCCATTTAGTTCCAATGACATTTTTTTCATGAGGTCTTGGTACTAATTTCCAAGTGTGATTCTTTTCAATTTGATCAAGTTCTTCATTCATGGCTTGAATCCAACATTCATCTTTACTGGCTTGATTGACATTTTGTGGTTCAATATTGGATAGAAATGCCAGGTAACTAGAAGATCCCACAAGAGTCCTTCTTGTTTTTACACCTGCTCCCTTTTCTCCCAAAAATTGAGATTCTGGATGACTCTTTTGAACATATCTGGATGGAGCCTTTTCAGATAAATCATCTTTGGGTTCTTCATTGGGTTCACTGTCTACATCATTCCTATTTGATGTAGAAGGATATATGTCATCATCATCGTCTTCATTTGTTGTTTGTTTTTCTTCTTTTGGAGCTGCAGAAGACTCATCAATAAAAACATCTATACATTCAACAATCTTCCGAGGTCTTTTATTGTAACATTTATATGCCCTACTCCTAGAGGAGTAACCAAGAAATATTCCTTCATCTGCTCTGGATTCAAACTTGCCAAGTTTTTCATCATTATTTTTGATAAAGCATTTGCTCCCAAAAACTCTAAAGTGCTTCACAGTGGGAGGATTTCCATACCATAGTTCATATGGAGTTTTATCATTATTTACACGAACATGTGCCTTGTTAAGAATATTTACCGCTGTATGTGTTGCTTCTCCCCAAAATGTGTCAGTTGTTCTGGAATCATCAAGCATAGCTCTAGCCATTTGTTGAACTGTTCTATTCATTCTTTCTGCTACGCCATTTTGTTGTGGAGTGCTAGCTACAGAAAACTGTCTTTTTATGCCATGTTGTTCACAAAATTAAAGGAATTCATATGATGTATATTCTCCTCCTCGATCAGATCTAAGACACTTGATTTTTAGATCTAATTTATTTTCAACCATTGCTTTGAAGATCTGAAATTTCTCAAATGCTTCATCTTTGTGTTTAATCAACCCAATCCAACACATTCTAGAGAAATCATCAATAAATAAGATATAATATTGTTCACCACGTGGTGAATTTTTCTTCATAGGTCCACATATGTCAGTATGAATGAGTTCAAGACGCTTACTTGATGATCCTTCCTTGGCATTAAATTGCACTCTAGTTTGCTTACCGAATTGGCAAGATTTGCATATGATAATTTCAGGTAGAGAAATATTGGGAAGATCACGAACTGCTTTGAGTCTGCTTGATTTGTTGATTTGAGAGAAGCTCAGATGCCCCAACCTTTTATGCCATAGCCATTTTTCTGAAGATTTACTCAAGTGACATTGTTCTTTGCAATTCTTCAATACATACAGGTTGCTTGGAGTTCTATTTCCTTTTATAATTGTTTTACCTGTATCAAGATCATGCAACACACATTATTTTGAACTAAATACAACTTCAGTTCCTTGATCACACATCTGACTTAGACTTAACAGGTTATGCTTTAATCCATCCACATACATGACATTATTATCTTTCACTTTTTCTTTTAGAAAAACAGACCCTTTTCCCTTAATGACAGCAGGAGTATCATTTCCAAATGTAACATTATTTTCCTTTTCTAGAGAACTATATGCAAGAAGTTTATCTTTGTCACCTGTCATGTGTTTTGAGCATCCACTATCAATGTACCATTGCTTTTCTTCACCTTTGGAAAATAAAGCTATGCCACAATTTTCAACCTGTAATTCCTTCTTTTTCCACACTTTGGAGTTTGAAGGAAAATGCTCTTTTGGGTGAACTTTGCTCCTGCATTCAGATTCTTCATAACCAAAGTTATTGCAATAAGCACATTCAACTTCATTTTGAAGAGGAGAAAAGTTGTAATATGTATTATTCTTTGTTCCAATATCAATCCTTTTCTTTCTTGCTTCTCTTGTCATGATGGTTTTATATGCAACACATTGAACAACTTTATGACCAAAATTGTGACATGAGAAACATTGTCCATTGAAGAAGAAATTTCTGCAATCATGAAATCTTCTACTTGAATTTACCTGTTGATTGGTGTTTCTTTGAAAGGTACTCCTGTTAGTGTTCTTCGAATTGAGATGGACATGCCTTATCTGTAGAGATTCTTTACTCTCTTGCTGAGGGGCAGAATGTTGTGTACTGGCTGTAGCTGCTTTTAGATAATTTGGTGTTGAAGCCTGAGAAGATTCTCCGATATATCCAAGACCCGTCTTTAGAAGAGGAGAACGTTGTATCTTGATAATATCATGTAAGGTTTCAGATCCTTTAGCAAATCTAAGATTCAAAGTCTTTACTTTCTCAATTTCTTTTCTTAGACTTACTATTTCACATTCTAATTTCTCATTATGTTTCTCCTTTTCTTGAAGCTGGTTTTTCAGAGTCTCTATGGCTATTTTACTTTCTTCTAAGCATATTTTGAGTTGATTGATTTCATCAAAAAAATCATTGTCCTCTAAAGCATCCATAAAAGTATCATTTTCTTCTCTAGACTCCTTTTCAAATTCCATGAGAAGTCTAAGATCTTGTTCAAATTCTTCCTCACTATCTGATAACCCATCACTGTCTTCATGAGTATAGTAACTTTTTCTAGTGCTAAACCGATTCTTATTCCTTCTTGCTACGTCCTTTCCTTTTTCATGTGTTTCTTTGTGAGAACACTTAGCAGCATAATGACCAACTCTTCCACAAGAAAAACATTTGAAAGGAAGCTTACCTCTGAACCGTCCTGTACCAAGTTGGAGTTTCTTTACAAAATTTACCTCATCTTCTTCTGAGATATACCCTGATCCTTCTGTCTCTTTTACTTCCTTCCCTTTTGTAGAAGCTCTAAAAACGGCTTCTTTGACTTCAGATGGTCCTCCTCTTCTCATTTCATATGCAGTTAGTATGCCACGAAGTTGCACCACAGTAAGATTTTGAAGATCCTGCTTTTATTCAGGAGCAGACACTTTTGACTCAAATTTTGTCGTTAGTGATCTTAAAAATTTCTCAACCAAAGTTGATTCGGTTATTTTTTCTCCCAGATTTCTCATACAATTTACGATATCATCAAGACGTAAAAGAAATTGGCAATGATATCCTCATTATGCATTTTTAGATTCTGATATTGAATTCTGAGAGTTTGTAGTTTAGAACTTTTTACCTTTGCATCACCTTCATAACTTAGAATGATTTTGTCCCATATTGCCTTTGTTGTATCTAGCTGCATGACTTTGACAAATTCTGATTCAGTTAAACTTCCCAATAGAGCATTGACAACCTTTGCATTTGTTTCATAATTCTTTCTTTCCACTGAATCTGTTGGTACTGTGGCTGGATATTGATATCCTTTTTCAATAATAGCCCATACATCTGCTCCCAGGGACTGTAGATAAGATCTCATCCTTGTTTTCCAGAAGATTAAATTACTTGCATTGAAGAGAAGAGGCCTGATAGAAGCTGTTCCATCTTGATTTCTCATCTTGTTTGATCTTCCTTCTAGCAGTTAAGCCTTTTCAAAAGGACCTGCTCTGATACCAAATGTTAGAAAAAATACTGAGAGGGGGGGGTGAATCAGTATTTAGAGCTGACTAAAAACCTTTTATCAAAAATATTTTTATGCATTTAATTCTTTACATAAATTATTGCATCATTCATTCATCAGAATATTAGTAGGCCGTAAGCATGTGCAGTAATAATAGAATGAACCATCACACATAAGAAACACACATGAACACCAGTATTTAAGGTGGAAACCCAATTTGGGAGAAAACCACCATTGTTGTCGTCTCTGTCTTCAATATTTATTATAAAGAAAACTTCTTACAATTTTAGTGTTGGCGCAGACTTATACGAGCACGGAGGCACCCACTTGCAGAAGGCTACAGCCTTCTCTCATTCTCCAGTCACTGATGGAAGGGAGCTCCAACCCCCTAATTTTAACACCAGCTTATTCTAGCAGAAAGCTTCCACTTCAATCCTCAGATCCACCACATTTCTTCAATTTCTTCATCAGAATTGTGTCAGGTCTTCATTATTTCTTTGTAGATCTTCCTAGAGATTCATCATTTTCTTGATCTAGAGGTCTTGAACCTTCATCAACTCCATAGGTGCATCATAGATTCAGCTTTTTTAGAAAACAGTGTTCAATCATGCAGATATCTCTTAAAGAGATTTATTCATTAACAACCCTTATGCATGCACACCATGAACCATAATGCACTTCTCCTTATATAGTTTTTCCTTTATTAATACCATGAGTCAATACCACCCAACCGCTGATGGTATTCTTGGATGGGATCAATTAGATAATCCAGCGGGGTCTACCTAAGCCCCCAAAAAATTTCTCATTGTTTTATTTCCTTGGTTTTGGCAATTAATCTAAGGCTTTTTAATATCTCAATATGAGATTGAGATATTAATCCAAATTTCTCCTTTAGTGATGAAAAACCCTCAGTATACTTCGTAGACCTTCATATGTCGACCCCTAGGTTTATACTTTCCACCAACTTTGGAGTAAAAATTATGGCCCAATTGCTTTTCGTCATAATTTATATTTAATTTAAACAACCTTGGTTAAACCCGTAAATATTAATTTGAAAAGGCCCAATTAATATAATTTAAACTGGGCCCACATATATTATCAGCGACCCCATCAAATTCTCACTCCGTACTTTGGTTAATCTTCGCACATCTTCATCAAGCGATCACTATCCGATGACTCCTTCCCAGATCAACGACGCTTAACAATTTCACCGGGCATCCTGGGTCGAACAATAACGCACGTCACCCATTCTATGGAATCACTCCCCAACTCGAAGAAACCACTTATCTCCGAAAGGCGGTGCGATATGGGCAATCCAGCTTTGTAAACCCGCTCGCGGTTTCAAAACAGTGTTCTATCGGAATTCAACCATATTTCAAATATAGTTCATTGATCCATTGGGTCCAGATTTTCCTCGCAATCACAAGTCTTTTAATAAACACTCCGCTGCACAGTTTTTTCTCCGATGCAATTAAAACTAGAACTCAAACATTTATTAATCCTGGTTTATACGCCCATCGGGTCCGGGCTTCAATCACACTTGCATCCTCTTGTTAACTTGTTCTGTTGGCCTTATATGCTCCGATGCGATAAGGGTCTCTGGCCTCGGTTACGATTCCTAGAATTTACTTATTTAGTGTATCAACCAGCTGGGGTAGTAAACCTCGGAATAACGCCTCAACCTCTGCCTCTACTGCTCGATGCAATTCCTTCTATGCTGCCTTGATACCTCTCTTTACTGCCTCTGTGCCTTTGCTACAATACATTGCTTCCTCTGCTCCTTGACTGATGCGATAGTTTCCATCAAGGACAATCAATTCAATATGATAGGATTTAGGAGACATATTGCTAACATTGTGTTGTTTGCCCAATATGCTGCCTTCACATAGGTTGTCTGATTTCTCAATCAATGGTAATCCTTTTACCATTCCCTTTCTATGTGATCCAAGTGGATATCAGTGGCCACCCACCTATTCCATTTGGACCAGCACCATCAATTCTTGCAGATTTTCACATTCAGCACAACTTACTATTTTTAGCAGGTTTTCGGGTCCTCCACTCTCGGAGCCGTTTTGGGGGCTTAATGATCCAGGTGGATATTGGTGGCCACCCACCTATTCCATTTGAACCCCCATCTTCAGTTCTTTCAATTTTTAAGTTGCAACAAAACTTACTATTTTTAGCAGTTTTTCGGGTCCTGAACTTCCGGAGCCGTTTTGAGGCCCTAAACGACATTTTTTGGGAAAACGGAGAGCAACATGGGTCCATGGACCGATGTTGCTCGTTCAAAAATTGAAGTCCTCAGATAGATCTTTCTAACGAGCTATTGAACGTGTCAAACGGAGATCGGGTGCCAAAGTTATGCCCCCGGGAAGTTGAACCACCAATTTACCCAAACGGGCGCCCACAGTTTTGGCGCCTCATCTCCTACGGTTAGGTTTTTTGGACGTTTCAGATTCTACATTGTTTCTCAACAATAAATAGGCCCTCGAGCCTCATTGTAACACAGTTCAGAGGTCTGTAGCTATCACATCTCTTCTCAGAGATTCGCTACCAAAGATCTAGCTATTTTATTTCATTATGCCCTGTGCATATTTTTGTTATTTGATATTAATGAATAGCATTATTCTCACCATTCTATGTTCATGGTTATTTGACTCATGCTTCCCGCATAAAATTCGATCAAAGGTATCGAAAGGTGTCCGGTTTTCTTTGTTTTTCTTTGCATGTCCCCAACGCGGTCGTATAAGGAGTTAGGCTCGATCTGCTGAACCTCGTAAGATCAAATTTCAGAAACTCTGCAAAATGCACCTCCCATGAAGGAAGAAAAGAAAGACGAGGATGAGAGATCTCATCTACCCTTCAAGGTACAGGTAAACTTTGACATTCATATATTTGAAGGAAAAATAGATGCAGACGCTGTAGACAAATGGTTAAATTTGTTGGAAGGGTATTTCTCGGTCCATGACTTCTCTGACCGAGAAAAGATTATTTTTGCACTCCTCAAAGCCGCCCCCCATGTCAAAGATTGGTGGGAAACCTACCGTGAGCAAGAGGGCGAAGGGGAACCCTCTCTGTTCTCGACCACACCCACTTGGAATTCGTTCCGAGACGGCATCAAGGAACAATATTACCCTGTGGGGAGCTATGAGGACAAATACATCTAATGGACCACGCTGCGGCAACAAAAGGATCAAGATGTGCATGAACTGACGAGTCTGTTCCACACCCTGCGCACAAAGTTGGGTATTAAAGATTCAGAGAGACATTTGGTGCTCAAGTACCGCGGCTGTCTGCACAAACACATTCAGGAGGAAATGGAGTTCCTCGACATTACATCGCTTGGCACGGCATATGGCTATGCCACCAAGATCGAGCAGAAATTTAAGCAGAAGAAGCGAGACTTTGGATCTGCAAATCCGAAAGGTGCCCCCGAATCGAAGAACAAGGGGCAAGGCCAAAGCAATGCGACTCAGAACAACACCACAAATCCAAAGAAGGACACAGGGAAGTGGTGAGAATTTCATAACAGCCCCACTCACAGCACAAACGAGTGTCGGGCCAAACAGTCTTTGGTGGCTGAACTAAAGGCACCCGAATCAGATGCATTTTCTGATCCCGAGTTAGAACCAGACAAAGGCAATGACAAAGGGAAGCAGATCATTGATGCGGATCCTAGTGCCATTGTTGCCACCACCAAGATCCAGAAGGAGGGTCCAGAGGATCCAGAGGAGGGGGAGCGCCTCTTCCAGTCGCAGATGTGGGTGAAGGGTTCTCCGCTGCAGTTTCTCGTCGATAGCGGAAGCCAAAAGAACCTCATTTCAGCAGACGTCGTGAAGCGGCTCGGCCTACCAACCATAGCACACCCGTAACCGTATACCATTGGGTGGCTCCACCCAGGGAGAGATCTCCGCATCCGCCAGCAGTGCCGACTTCCATACAGTATCAAGCCATTCACGGATGAGGTATTGTGTGATGTTGTTCCTCTTGATGTAGCTGATGTATTATTGGGCCAACCATACTTATGGAGACGACATGCTGTGTATGAGTCTAGGCCTCGTGCTGTTATTATTACTTTGGGAAATAACTTGTACATGATACCGGAGGTAGTACCGCCTCCTGCCATCTCTTTGACTACTGCAAAACAACGCAGTAAGATTGTTTCCCAGACCAGGAAATTCATTTTCCTTACAACTCACTCACAGGGAAAGAAGAATATTGTGGCCACAACCTCGAAACAGGGCTCCCTTTTACGGCTGCAGCAGATGGACAAAGTCATGGAGGAATACGATGACAATTTCTCCTCACTCATAGAGGTTCCTCTACACTGTCAGGACAAGCACTCCATTGATCTAACTCCCAATGCACCACCACCTGATGTTGCCATACATCCTGCAACCACACATACAGAATCCAAACATGTACTGTATGAGGCTGATAAAGAAACCAAATTTACTAAACGCATCCAGCATGTCCACCCGCAGGTCCATGACATCTTCAACACATCTAATACTCAATTCAACAGAATTTGCCTCATCTCATGGAGGATCTCAACGCAATGGGGACCATTGCTTCCTAAGGAGGGAGGAATGATCCAGGTGGATATCGGTGGCCACCCACCTATTCCATTTGGACCACCACCATCAATTCTTGCAGATTTTCACATTCAGCACAACTTACTATTTTTAGCAGGTTTTCGGGTCCTCCACTCTCGGAGCCGTTTTGGGGGCTTAATGATCTAGGTGGATATTGGTGGCCACCCACCTATTCCATTTGAACCCCCATATTCAGTTCTTTCAATTTTCAAGTTGCAACAAAACTTACTATTTTTAGCAGTTTTTCGGGTCCTGAACTTCCGGAGCCGTTTTGAGGCCCTAAACGACATTTTTTGGGAAAACGGAGAGAAACATGGGTCCATGGACCGATGTTGCTCGTTCAAAAATTGAAGTCCTCGGATAGATCTTTCTAACGAGCTATTGAACGCGTCAAACGGAGATCGGGTGCCAAAGTTATGCCCCCGGGAAGTTGAACCACCAATTTACCCAAACGGGCGCCCACAGTTTTGGCGCCTCATCTCCTACGGTTAGGTTTTTGGACATTTCGGATTCTACATTGTTTCTCAACAATAAATAGGCCCTCGAGCCTCATTGTAACACAGTTCAGAGGTCTGTAGCCATCACATCTCTTCTCAGAGATTCGCTACCAGCACCCTAGCTATTTTATTTCCATTATGCCTGTAAGCATATTTCTTTTATTTGATATTAATGAAATGAAGCATTATTTCCGCTGCATCTCTATGTTCATGGTTATTTCTGTATTTTGTTGCATTCCTGCATAAAATTCGGATCACTATGCAACAAGTTCAGGCCTCTGAAATTGAGATGTCCAAATCTCAAGTGCCATAACCAGTTTTCATCTTTCACTTCCTCTTGAAAGACCTCTTGTTCTACAGCTGCTACATTTCTTCCTTCCTTCAAGTCTGCTCTAAGTTTAAGAGGAAACATCCTATTGCTTGTCATCTGCACCTTTGCAATGACTTTCTTGCTTGGAGGTATTTCCATGATTGTGCACACATCATCTTTAAAAAATACATTGTAGCCCTTGTCAATGAGCTGTCCAATGCTCAACATATTGCATTTTAAGCCAGGTACATAATATACATCCGACACAAACTTTTGTTCTCCATTTCTTGCTAGGATACTAACTCTGCCTTTTCACTTGACAGATATCTTACTATCAGTTCCTGTTGTTACCTCAGATTAAACATTTTCATCAAGATTGGCAAACATTGCTATGTTTTCAGTCATGTGGTTACTACAACCTGAGTCTAAGAACCATACATCATTTTCTTTATCTTGCGTTATGTTACATGTTAACATCATATTCTTCTGGTTCTTATTTTCTTCTTTTGCTAAATTAGAATTCTTCCTATTATTCATGTCATTTTGCTTTTTCCTACATTCATTGGCATAGTGCCCATATTTCTTGCAATAATGAAATTGGACTTGGGATTTATCATACCTTTGTCCATGAGCTTGATGTTGGCTTGAGCCTTCATTCTAGTTTTGATTGTTGCTCCTTCCACTCAAACTTGCAAGGCTGTTTCTGCCTCTCTTTTGGCTTCTGCCTCTCCCTTTACCTCTGCCTTGACCTCTGCCTTGACCAAAAGAAATTTTGGTCTTGAAGGCTTGTTACAATGATGAATCTGATCCTCTTTTCATTTTGTGTTCATGAGACATCAAGGATGAACTCAACTCATCCACTGTAAATTGTGAGAGATTCTTTGTCTCTTCTATTGCCACTACTATATCATCAAATCTTGAGGGTATAATTCTCAAGATTTTCTCCACAATTCTTCTGTCTTCAAGTGTCTCTCCATGAGACCTTATCTGGGTAACCAACCCAATAACTTGTGTGAAGAATGAGTTAATATTTTCACACTCTTTCATGCAGAGAGTTTCAAAATCTCTCCTCAGCATTTGTAACTTTGTTGTCTTCACCTTCTCCATGCCTTAATAGGTTGTCTTGAGAATATCCCATGCCTCTTTAGACTTTGTTGCTGCTGCAATCCTTGGTAAAATACTCTCATGTACAGATTGAAAAAGATAGAAGAGGGCTTTGGAATCCTTCTTCCTATTATCTTTTAGCAAATCTCTTTCTGCTGCTGTCAAAGTAGCCAACGCTGCTGCATCTACTAGTTCTGGGTAGCCATTCTCAACTAGCTCCCATATGTCCTGTGAGGCAAATAGAGCTCTCATAGTGATAGCCCAATATTCATGATTCTTCCCATTAAACTGTGGAAGTTGGGGATTTTTCAGACTGGTGCCTGCTACTGCCATCCTGACTGTGTTTTCAAATGAACTGTCTCTCTGCTGAGAAATAAAATATGTCTCTAAAACTCTTGAGACTTCTCTTTTATAGCTCTCTGGACTATAATATTAACATCAAGCAATAAACTATGCTTTGAGAAATACCTTGGACTTTTGCTGAGCCTTCACTCTGACGGAGAACTCCTGCAACAAACTCCTTCCTTCAGCTTCTCTGACACCTTCAAAGAGCTTGGACTAGCTCTGATACCATGTTGGAATTTTTTGATTAATTCTAACAAAACAGAGGAATAAATTTACTCTTCTACAACACCGAGATTGAAACAAAATAAAAATTATGGACAGAGATGAGAACTAAAACATTGCTATTTCATTAAAATAAATTGTTGTTCTATTACAAAAAAATTTCTTCATAACTTTTGTTGTTCTAGATTCACACAAAAATTAACTCCTGCTGGCTGCTACACACGCAGCTCACTATTTCACTGTTTAACTCACAAAAAAATTGCTCTCTGTATCTTTGTCTTTTGTTTTCTGCCTTATAGCTAGAAATTACAATGCTATGTGTTCTTAAAAATGCTCTGTCTACTCTGCTTCTTTTCTGTTTTCAGCCTTCGGGAAAATTACAATGCACAACAACTGTCTCAACAAACAATGCTCTCACAACATATGTATATTAAACATTACAATATATATATATATATATATATATATATATATATATATATATATATATATATATATATATATATATATATATATATATATATTAAATATAAGATATTTATAAATATATATTATAACTTTAAATAAAGTAAAAACAAAATTTCCACAGAATAATGCAATCATTAAAGAAAAATAAAATATCATGCATGAATATGAAACTAAGTCAAAACTAAGTCAAAAGACATTAAAATTATGCTAAGATTTAAAAAAATTCTCCCCTTAATACTTTGGTGTGTCCCAAAATATGGTTGACGTCACCCATTCCGGCGGTTCACCTTCATCCTTTGCAGCCCATCTTTGCTACCCCTCTAGAACTGCTTGCTGGCTGAGTATTTAACATGGTTGGTGGAGAATTTAATTTCTATTGGTTGTTGTAGATAAGATCGTGGTTACGTGAAGTTTTGGACTGGAGGTTTCCACCGCCATTGTTGTCCCTTCCAATCCCATCAGCCATTACTCTGTTGTCTTTCGATCCTTTCACAATTACTTCTATCGTTTGTTGATCAATTACTCTTGATACACCCTCATTCTTTCTTTCTCACAGTATTTTTTCTTGCCTTTGCTTAAAGTATTCCAGTGCTTCCCTTCCTTATATCTTGCCTACCAAAAGACTCTTTTTCACTTTTGATTTCTTGATCTTCTGAGAGGCGTAATTCCATCGTCGTTTTTCCAATGCCTCCCATACTTTGCACACCAAAAACGGATACCTTTCTCTGAAGCAGAGTTCTATTCAAATTCCAAATATTGTTTTCCAACCCAACAACAAAATCAGTCTTTACTGTACATCGATAAGATTCATCTAAAGCTCGATCAACCATATCATCTGGACCCATTTGTTGTAGCATCATAATTTTCTTTTGTGGGTCATTGGTGAGCTTGGGCATGATTGATTTGTTTTCCTTTCTCTCATCTACGTCTCGTAATCCCTCAGGGTTCGGCCATTGCAGTATAATTTGGAGAATTTGTTACAGAGCTATAGACATCATAGCGTGGAAAGAAATACTGCATTGATATTTATCATTTTTTATTGCTATCACACCAATTGTGACAACTTAATGGACTCATATTTTTCTTTCACTCCATTATTTGCGGGTTCGTGACCACAGTAGTAGAACTGTTGGCAGAAAAACGGATATCTATTATAGGCTTGCTGAGTCAGATAAAAATAATTTAAAGGTGGGGTTGAGGAGATTCCTTCAGATTTTGATTGCTATGTTATTTCCAAGTGCTCATGCACTCGCATAACCACTGTGATCTCATTGGTAGTGCACGATGAATTTTTGCAATGCTTTTGAATTTTCTGCAGCAGCGATGAAATACCATTTGGTTGCAGCGCAGATTCTTTATAAACCAGAAAATGAGCATAACATCAGATCACGTCACCTGCTTCCATGCAATTAAAAAGTTCACTCATTACATTATGGTGGTCTCCACAACTTCTTTGCTACACACCATCATATCCACTTTCAAATTCAACTACTAAATCGACACCTGCAACACTACACAAAATTGTGTGGCTAATTACGAACTTCACATTTTTATTGCTTGATGCCGATCTATTTATGGAACATATCTATAGGAATGGGCCACTACATTGACAACATTGTCTTCTCATAGCACAAAAGTTATCCAACTCCAGCTGACACAGCCCAGATGTTATAATATAATATTTTGAAGGCGTAAAGACCTTATCACTGACTGTTATGGTGCAATCAAAGAAGAGGATAAGCACATATTTGCACAGGTTTTTTTTTTTATAATGTTTTGTTGTTGTTTTTGTATTTTTTTTAATGTGTTTTCTAAACAATCTTCCTAATTGTCTATGTTGAAGTATGCTTCCTCGGCAACGGCTCCAAAATGTTGGGTCAATTTACTGGGTAAATTAATGCAAGCATTTAATTATCAATATGGGTTTGTAGAACTTAGAAGCATCTCCAAAATATATGGATTTTAACTACTTTCAAGTTTAGAAGATGAATTATTAATGATAAAGGAAATGCATATTACAAATATAAATCTAACTTAAACAATTTCTAAATTCAAGTGTGCAATCAAAAGCAGAAGAATCTCCTAACTTAAGAGATTTGTTTTTTCCTTCTCTAACAAGATTACCTTATGAATTAGAAATCAGAAACTACTAATTGAACAATATATTAAGATACATGAAGCAATAATTGAAGAGGCTCTTCACTAAAGAGGTCCTAGTTGTCATTCACAATAGATTCATTTATCAGTAATGATATTGTTAGAAACAGGAATTCAAAAAATGCAGGAAAGATAAATTCTAGTTTCTAGTCTCTTGATCAGATAGAAGAATTATTTAACTTAAATACTAGGTTGACTCTTCATATGTAGAATAGAAACAATATTAAGATCCATCATCAATCATAATATATCATCATAAATCTAATCAACTGAAAAAAACTAAAGAAAAACTAGCTAATTTAACCAAGAAGTGTAATTAGCTCGGTGTGAGGGCCCTCCACCCTTTCCTCGTACACTGAGAGTACTTTCAACTACTGAAACTTATTCAACTCTGATGCACAATAAATTGATAAATTTTGTCTTCAATTAACTTCAAAAAATATTAATCTCAAAGTCTCAAGTTTTTCCTACTACCTTCTCCTCCTCTCACTTGGAGAGAGAGCACTCATATTTATACATGAGTGCTTTGAAAACAAGATAAGAAACTCATAATTACAAATCCACTTTCCTCTCAACCAATATCCCTATAATTACAAAATATAATCCCTTCAAATCCTCAGTCATCTCTCACAAATCTTGGATGAGATATGCTATCCAAATCTCCATGATCTTCTCCTTGGAATAAGTTTGAACAATTATCCTTTGAATTCTTGAAATGGTGGAGGAAATATTTGAAAATATTTTTGAATTAATCCTTCAAAATATTCCTACACATTAAAAATCTCATCCACATTTGAGATATTAATGAAATATGTTAATTTTCCAATAATTAATCATACATTCTCTTATAATATTAAAAATAAATAAATTGGAAAATAATGAGTGAACTCATGGAAATTCTATGATGAATGGTTAAATGAGGTGATGGAATGTGAGGAATGTGAGGATAAACATGATGAAAATGTGACAATTATGAGACCCAACAGTACCCATGTTGCATACTTTAGATGGACCCTACTACACAAAAAATGAAAAATACATGAAAAATGTGATTGAAATCACGTTTTTTCATGTATTTCTCATTTTGCGCGTAGTAGGGTCCATCAAAAGTATACAACATGGGTATTCCTTGGATGAGGAATTAATTTTTGCATCCAACGATTACTCCATCTTGAAATTTGAGTAAAAACTTATGGAGATAAGTTGAAAATACAAGTTGAAAAAGTATTTTTATTATTTTATTATTTTTTAATCTTTTTACTTTTTTACTCCAAAAATGGTGAATCATCCCCCATGGTTGAAATCATCATCTTGAATCCTATTTGTTCTTATAAAGTTTATTTTGGTTGTACATTTTTCTTAGGAGACCCATTTTAGACCTCAAAATACCCCTAATGTTTGATGACTCGACTTTTAATGGCAATGGCCAACATATGTATATTTTGTACACAACACACACACACATATATATGAGATGATGATTTTTTGTGGCTCTCCATGATGTGTCATATATGCTATGCTTTTATACATGTGTGATGTAATTTTTTCATTTATTGGATGGATATGATGTTTATGACTATGTGTTTTGATGATGATATATATGTGATACATGTTAGTATAGGATTTGATTAGCTATGTGGTTTACTACATGATTTTTATCTATGTATCTGTAAAAATTTGATATGATCAAAACCATGAGCTAACATTTTTTCATGCAATTTTTTTTGAAAAAGTCAATGGTCATGTACTTTGAAGGTTTTTTTCAACTGCGCTACAACAAGCTAGGAATCAAGGAATGCATGCAGGGGACTAGTACCTAAATGGGAGGTAACGACCAATATGTCTATGATGACATGGTATTCATCTTTATTTCCAGTAGTTGGCCCAATATAAAGCTCATTCTGATGGAAGGGTGTTAGGTCAGGGGAGTATATGGCCCAGGCTGCTACAGTGAGGTTTTGCAACCATTGAGAGGCACCATCAGTGAACCTGTGATGATAAGTTGGCGAATGATCCATCTGCAACACATGATAAGAGAGTGATTTTAGTATATGTATGTGATGAGGTGATTATAATAAAAATAATTCATGGTACACACATTTACATTCTATGGTTGTTTTGAATGTTATGGGTGGAATTTTTTATGGTAGAGCTCGTTGACAGGATTCTTGAGGAATGTCCCATCAGGCTCTGCTAACATGTATGCCCCCTTGAGAAGGAAATGTTTAAAAAAATAAGGTCCCTTCCATAAATTTTCGAACTTACCTAGTCCTAAAGATTCATTGGCAACATCATAATGAATGACTAAACCCCCTTCAGTAAATGATCGAGGGGTGACATTATGATTAAAGGAGGCTTTATTCCTCTTCTTTTGGGCTTCGTTATGTTGGAGTGATTCTCGTCGACTTTCATCAACGTGTTCTAATTGTACTAGCCTCTGCTCTAAAGGTGTGGTATCTAGGAGGAGTTTGATGGCTGAGTGCAAGATAAGGATATCACACTCAATGGGGAGAAAAAATTCAACCCCATATACTATTTGAAAGGGTGTGAACCTTATGGACGCTTTGAAAACTATGTGAAAGTCCCATAAGGATGAGAATACCATGTGGTGCTAGTTGGTTTAGTGTTTGTTCACCATACATTTTAACATTGATTTGAGTAGTTTGTTAACAAATTATACATATTTATTAGACTAGGGGTAGTATGGGGAAGAAAACTCATGAGAAAAAACAAGGTGTTGGGATAGTTCTTTAAATATATCATTCTCAAAAAAAATTCCATGATTTGATACCAACTCCTTGGGAACATTGTGTTGAAGAATGTAACTAGGTTCAGCCTTCATAAATTGCTCTTGAGTTAATACTTATTGTACTTGTCAAAAGAATAAAGAAAATAATTTTATATAATTATTAAATGACTTATTAAAGCATGGTTTTCATACTTGGATCATATTTATTTTAGGTCAAATTCCATATTATGGACTTCCAGGTTTTATTCTCAATCTGTAGCATTATTTCAGATTCAAATTGATCCATATAGGGCTTTTGAATCATGAAAATATGTCAAGTATTGAGTAAAATATTATTTATGAAGCCTCTACACTAAGTCGGCCTTAATGTGATCAAGTCACCCTAGATCCCAAGAATTTGAGATCATCTAAAGACTATATATATAGTGGAATCGAACTCACTTGGAACAATCTTACTGCAACACAGAAATTCGATCTGGAAGCAACAAGAAGAGAAATTTGCGAAGTGAAGGAGAAGGAATTTTTGGATTCGGTTTTGGGTACACTTATAGAGTTAAAGAAAATTGAAATTTTGGCACCACTCTCTCTGCATTTCAAGCTATAGTTTGGGATATTGAATTTCTCAAATTTTTACTGCAACAATTGTTGCATTAGGTGCTGCCAAGGTGCTACTTCCAAGAGAAGAGGATGTCAAAGTTTTTTTTGTTGAATTTCTCTACTCGAAGAAGTTGTATTGGGCCTAAATTAGAGTCTTTGAAGCTATATCAAAGTCTCTACCTCAAGATCGAAGTCTGAAGAATCAAGGTCAAAGT
Organism: Pinus albicaulis; assembly: GCA_034641835.2. Taxonomy (NCBI): domain Eukaryota; kingdom Viridiplantae; phylum Streptophyta; class Pinopsida; order Pinales; family Pinaceae; genus Pinus; species Pinus albicaulis. Next base: position 52,204 of record JAXQQM020072169.1, read on the forward strand.
TCCAGATTAAAGAAACTACATCATAGTGTTGTTATTGTTGCTACTACTTCCAGATTCAGGAAGGACCACAAGGAAGTCTTACTTGGTGTGGAGGAAGTCTAGGTCAAGGTCTAGAGTATCAAGAATCACTATTGAAGGAAGAATTACTAACTAGGTTTTCCCCAATATTAGGGTTTTTCCTTGGTTGCTGGCCTACATCTGGTGTCGTTGATTTATGTGTATTTGCATTGATATTTTCTTGATGAACTAATAAGAATAAAGATAATAAGAACATAATAATAACTAATTAATCAATAACAAGAGGATCTTCCTACCTTTCTGATTCTCAAACATGGTTTCAGAGCTTTGGTGAAAGAAGAAGGAAAAATCCAATCTCAATGATTCGATCAAGGAAGTTACAAGAGGAAATAAGTCTTCACTATATTCAAGAAAGATGTCTAACACTATCAAGGGAGAGAAAAATATTGAAGGAGCTAAAAATTATACGTCTTGGAAGAAAAGGATTGAAGTTATCCTTGAAAAGAACAAAGTCTTAGATTTAGTGAAAGGAAATATGAAAAGGCCTACAGAAGAATCAAATGATTCTAATAGGGTGAAGTACAGAGAACTAGAATTAGTATCTATGGATTTGATGGTTGAAGGCATAAGGGACAATATTTTTCCCTTCATATCAAATATCGATCATGATCAGGAAATTTATGAGGCTTTGTCAAAACTATTCACCATCAAGAAAATTGGAAAATTGGCAAGTATGAAGAATGAACTAAGAACTACTAACATGGCAAAGGAGGATATTTCTTCCTCTTTCTTTGTAGGTATATCAAGGTATGATATTCTTTCCATTGATGGAATAGTACCATATAACGAACTAGTGATTACAACCATTCTGGGACTACCACCTTCTTGGGGTTCCTTTGCTTCAACTCTCAACAGTTGGAAAGAAACACCCACCTTTGACGAACCATGGAAAACATGTAGTCAAGAATAATTAAGAGTATTCATGCCACAAGGTAACCAATAATTAAGAATTTTTAAATGCTTATGTTTCTCATCATAAAGGAAGATTCAAGAAGAAGTTTAATCTGTCCAAAATTGAGTGTTATCATTGTCACAAGATGGGACACTATAGGAATGATTTCCCTTAAAAACCTAGGAGAAAGAAAAGAGACATATATCATGATAACATGGTTTAAGAAACATCATCCCCCAAGAAATCAAAGTCTGAATAAGATTTAAGGGACTTGCACTACTAAACCCCTTTTCTCTTATATTTCATTTGTATTTTTTATGGAGTATATGTATAACATCTTCTTGTAAATATATTTCTTTGTTTTATAAGTTTTAAGTTTTCCCTCAAGCTTGTGAGGTGTTGTAGCTCCTAGAGATATCCTTGAGTTGCAAAAGACCAGTGCCTAGGACATCTTAAAATCAGAGGTTAAATCTGGAAAATTGTATAAATGCCTCTGACAGAATATGGGTCAAGAGAATAATGGTTTTTATGGTTTAAGGATGGAGAAGACCTTGGAGTAAATTCATGTGAATTCCCTATACTATGAGAGGGCTCAGGAGGTTGTGAGGCTTGATTTCTTTCAAATGAGAAAAGTATAAAACAATGGGCAGAAGCTTTAAAAAATATGTAGAGGCATTGAGAAAGAATGGAGAAGGAACCCACAAGAGACAGGCTTAAGAGGATTAAGAATCTGTCCCCCCATGAACTCAGAGGAAGCGAATGTGAATGAGATATGGACAAAAACAAAGATTCGTGGAGCGCAAATTAAGGGAGTGCAGTAAGCTCAATACATGAGCATTAACACCTGAGCATTATATAGACATGAATTCATGAATAAAATTGTAGGCCACCGATAGCTACATTACATGAACCATAAAAGTATCATATCATGAAAGATGATTACACATAAAAAGGAGATTACTGATAACAGAAGGAAACATATATATACTACTCCTTGCTCCATATAGAATCCAAATAACAACTATGTATCATATTAAGTTTAAAAAGCTCTCCCAAATATGTATCTCAGAGCACAGGGAGCACAATCATACAAAACTACAGCAAAATTCTTCAAAATTTTAGAACCCTTATTTCATCTTAGAAATCCCTACATATAGAGTTTTCTCCTTGGGTCTACAATCCTAATCATTTATGATCGACCCATACCTATGAAATCAAAATATCCTACCTAACTTGCATAGCATACATCGAGCAATTACTTTTGTAACGAGAGAATTAAAATAGAAATGGGTGAAAATGGGATTTCACCAGCAAAACATCACTATCTAACAGTAAAAAAAAAGACAAAGTTGTCCAAAGGAGGCCAAATTCGGGAGCCTTCAAAGTGGTCTAACGAGGAGTGGTCGTGAATAGGTGGGTAGTCTGTCTTCCATTACTTAATTCCACCTGATTTTTGAATGCACCCACTCCCTCATTCTCATGATTTCCACTCAGTAGTTGTGAAATGACCAGTCGTACTACATGTGCTTGGCTCTTTAGTGGAGGTTTCGTGAGCAAACTGAATAAACCACAATAAACCTATTGGGGTTCCCATGTTTTGGCAAGGTTGGAAATACAAAAAGATGAGAAAACATCAAACCACTTTCAGACCTCAGGATCTAGCCTTCCTGGGTCCAGAGAGGGATCTCTCTATATGAGCAAAGTTTTTGTGTCTATGAGGCTCAAATGTTATGATTTTAGGCTAGTTATAAGCGCAAGGTTTGTTGTTTGATTTGTTTGATTGGTTGCAGGTTATCAGGAAAGAAGGATTCAGTGTAAGACAAATATGAGCAAAGAGGGATAAGGCAGAGGTGAAGTGTTCTAGGAAATATTCAAAACCATTGGGCAATGGAGTCAGGAAAGGATTTTCTTGCTAATCAATAGGCAAGCTTTCAATTGGGCTAGTCATCTGAAACATAGGATCTTCAAGACGATTGCGTGATGTGGAAAAGTAGGAGAGGAGGAGGTAACACAGATTTAGAGCACAGAGTTAAAGACCAGCTGGTCATACAAGGATCCTAGTGGACAGGGCTAACTCTAATCCCCAGTGTTCCCAAATCTTCCAACTGAATCTATAACAAGAAGCATCTAAGAACTGAATTCATTTAATTCATACATCAGAGAGCAAGAAATAACATCCACTACACTGGTTAAACCAACTAAAATAATTTCTTAGATAATACATTTAGAAGAGAAACATAAATGGCAAGGAGAGCAGAAACATAGGGTACCTAACAAGGGTAAATCCTATGCCAATATGCTGATGCAAGCCAGTACAAAAGAAATGAAATGAATGTAAACACAAAGATAGGAAAACATCACCACTGCTTCAGATCAGGATCCAAAGAAATGTGCTTGTCATATTAAATAGCAATACCAATCAAGTACAACATTACCAATAGCTGAATACTCAGTCTAAAAACATCTCCTTCAACCTATATTACAAATTTACACAGAGACTGTGTCTCAAAAGAAACTACTTGCAGTTCTCTAATAATTGATCAACAACCTTTACAATGAGTTTCTTCATGAATTTATAGCTCCGGAGGAGCAGAGGAGGTAGGTAAAGAACTAAATGCAGTATTAAACTCCTAAAAAGAAAGAGGGCCACAACCCATTCTGTATAAACTTTGTGCATTAATCTCTGGCGTTCTTTGGATGAACGAATGATCTTCTTCGGACTACAGATTTCTCTTATAGGAGTTTGATGTATTCTGATTGCAGTACTGTGTGGTGCTATTGGTGAATAAACAAAAGATGAATGAATGATCAAGAATTCTTCCATACTGATGAAATAAATTCTCAGACAGTACCGGAGTTGTTCTAGGGTAGAAAATCTCTCCAGAACATGGCATGGATTGAACACTGCATGGGCGCTCTATCCTTTATGGAGGAAAAACATTCTGCTGCTGTAGAAACCCATGACATACATTGATTTCTGCGTGTTGTACTTTCTACGTGCTCCTTAGGTTCACTGATCTGATGCTTTTCCCCTAAATCGTTGTATTAAAGCTCAAACCTTCAATACTGAATGCTGGAATCCATTGATCATTAGCTGATTTTTCTCCACTGCTCCATAAATGTCTCGATCTGCAAAATCTGGGCTTTAATGGTGCCGGATAGATTTCTTGCGAAGATTAAACTGTCCTTGCGTAATATTCATGACGCCGCTACCATTTCCGGGCATTTCTCTGTAGTACCATCTTCCATATTTAATTTTGTCTGCGCAACATGCCATTGAAGTAGTACATCTGAGCCGTGGCGATTTTCTGCCTTTCTGAAACCCTGCAAAAACACGAAACCTGTTATGAAATCCATGATGGGGGTAGATGATGTGGACGACCCTAAGGGTGATAGTGGGACTGTAGATGAATGGTGAAAAAAATGCAGAGGAGCGGTAGAGAACTGAGATGGCGAAAGGTTGGCGGAATGCAGAGCAAATTACCTAAAAACCTTATAAACATCGACCCTTGAATGAATTTATGCAACGGGATGGCGGAGGTACGATGGATACACGTGGAGGTGACGTGGTCGGACCGGGCGATGATAGAAATTCAATAGAAGGGAAACAATCTAGACCGTCAGATCTGAGAGGAGATCGACGGTTGAACATGCGGCGGAGGACGACGAACGGGGGCCAGGAGTATGGAGACTATGGGTTAAAACCCGTGCGACTTCGTCAAGCGATGACCGTTGGATGGGCGAGGGCAGATTTGACGGCTGAATTAAATATCGTTGTGCGTCCTGTACCGAACAATAACGCGCGATGAGATAGCGGTTTTGCAATCGTACAGGAGCCACGCATCGAAAGGTGTATGGAATCGCTGGCCGATGGGAAAATACCGCCCGACCCCCATTAGCGGTGCGATGAAAACTAGGTTGTTTTATGGTATGGCGCACAGTGGGGACCACAGTGGTGGATACACTTCAAACCGTTGATCTGGCAGTGAATGGACGGTGATGGCGCGATCGGTGGTTTGAACGGGTGAATCACGAGCGTCGCGGGTTTAAACGATCTGTATGGATCAATGGTTGAGAATGTGCCCGATAAACATATGGGACAGGCACCTTCGGGGCTAGCGCTCGGTCACAGCGCTGGGTTCTGCGGGGAGGAAAGTGGAGGGGGCTCGCAGGAAAGGAGCTTAGGCCTATTACAAGGTCGGAAAGTGGGTTTTTAATCCATTTTAATGCATTTTAAGGCCTAAGGAGGGTAATGATAGGGAGACAGAGGGGAATTTTGAGGAAACAAAGGGCAAGGGTGGGACTTCATGGAGATTTTGGATGAATTTGGGAGGTTGATGGGGATATTGGGGGAACAAAGGGGACTTAGAAGAAGGGAAAAAAGGATGGAATGGGGGGAAAATGCAGGGATACAATGGGGCGACATAAAGCCTTTTGGAGCATAATTCTTTATCAGCAAGGCTTATTGACTTAAATCAGCAGAGGGAAACAGTCACAAGGTAGGGAACTTGGAAAGGCTGCAAGGATGATGTGTTTTCAAGGTAAATGCATTCCTTGCAGGCTTATAGAACAAACTAGCCCCTTGCTTGCTTGTCAAGAAATTTATAAGGGGCTAATAGTGGCTCCACATGGGGATGGCTTCTTCTTGAAGGAGTCAAGAATTCAGAGAATGGATCTTTGGAGTAGGCTAGTGGCCTGCTGCTTGGCACATCCCTTTCTTTCTTTCATCAGCTGCCACAATATGAAAACATTACATCAGCAGAAAAAATTTCTCCAACAGACTATCTACCCACACTACAGTCCTAGCATTTTTTCTTCTTCTAGGGTGCATTTGAGCTAGCAGACCCTTTACATCTTTATTTTTTCAAACAGAAAATGAACATATTCTAATTCTACCCTTATTGCTCCATGAGACCAGATTGGACTGTTGGTCTCATATGTTTCTCTACCTAATCTAATATCTGTTGGGATTAAACTGTCCAGCAGACTTCCTCTGTATATTCTACAACAGAAATTGAAAAATAGTCAAGCCAGGATTAGACTGTCTGACTTGCTGTGAGTCCAAGGCATAAAGATAGTTACACATGGACAGAATTTGCAGAAGACTTGAAAACAAAATTGTGAAAGCTTGAGATCTGAAACTCGAAGTATCCTTCTTCTCCTTGTGACTCGAGTTTTGAGCATGTTAGAGTCACTTATATTCTTCATCTCAGCTCTGGTTTTGGGCATGTTAGAGTTGATTCTTCTTTCTTCTTTCATGGCCCAGATTTTGGGCATGTTAGGACCAGCTGTCTTACTTTCTTTGGCTCAGATTTTGAGCATATTAGAGCTAATATTTTTCACATCAGAGGTTCATGTTTTAAGCATGTCTGAACCTCTCCTTTTCCTCTATTTTTTGAAACATTTTATTTTTTCTTTGAAAATAAAAACTGCAATGATATGTACAATGGAGATGGACACTGGAAATTGTAAATCAGTAGAAGTAGTGTTTGAGCATTCTGCCATTGACAGGACCCCCAAACAGCTCGGTACCATCTAATTATTGTAGGAAGAAGGCATTTGGACCCACAGTCACCTAGATGATGTATGGACCTTGCCACAGACTGTCAAACTTGTTGTGCTTTCCTTTATCCTCTCTTCTCGAGTCCCACTTCAGTAATTTATCCCCAATTTTTAAATCAGCAGCTTTGGTTCTTTTGTCAAACAATTTATTTATCTTTTACTGAACTTTCATTACTCTGTTGTAGACCTCTTCCCTTGTTTGCTGGAGATGAATGGTCTGGTTTATTCTCCTCACCATACTGTCTTCTTTTGTTTGAATCTCCTGGACCAGTTTAATCACTGGTACCCCAAGGCTAGTAGGGAATACTACTTCTATACCATAGACAAGCTGGAATGGTAACATGCCAATGGACTTCTTTACTGTAAGCGTATTAGCCCACAGAGCATGTAATAGCTTGTTATGCCATGAATTTTTGTTCTCTTCCAACATCTTCTTGATGATGATCACCAGGCTCTTGTTTGATGATTCAGCTAATCCATTACCTTGTGGGTAATAAGCAGTTGAATGACCAAGTGCTATTTGATACCTGTAACAAAAATCAACCATCTTCTTGGATCCAAAAGCAGTAGCATTATCAGTGATTATTTTCCTTGGGCAGCCAAAGCGAGAGGGGATGTGACCTTCTAGGAAACTAATGATGACTGAATCTGTGGCATTCCTAGTGGGTATGGCCTCTATCCACTTAGTGAAGTAGTATGTGGCTGTTAGGATCCATTTGTGTTGTGAAGAAGAAGCAAGGTGAATCTCCCCTATGAATCTAGGCCCCATTGCAGAAAGGGACCTTCAACAGTGATTGGTTGTAGGGGTAAAGGGAGGAGTTTTCTTTTTCCTTCAAAGATCTGGCATTTGTGGCAGGCAATTATCATTTTATGGACATCATTGAAGAGTGTGGGCCAATAGTAGCCAGCTCTGAGGATTTTGTTTGCAGTGGCTTTCCAACTCAGGTGGCCTCCACATTCTCCAGCATGGAACTCTTGTTTAATCCTCTCTGCCTCATTTTCAGGCAAACATTTAAGCAATAGGACATTAGGATTCTTCCAGTATAAGTTTTCATTCATAATGTTGTAGTTTCTGGCCTTTAGCTTTAAGAATCTGGCCTTGGTCTTTGATAGTTTAGGTGGGGAATTGAGGTGTGTAAGCACATATAAAATGTCAGAATACCAAAGGGAGCTCTGAAATCTTTCCTCAATAGTGGGATCATGCAATTCTTGTTGCTCATCCAAGGTATTTATCATGTTAATGTCCAGGGATTGTAATTTTGATTCAGCCATTAATTTAGCCAAGCCCTGACCTTTAATCAGTTTGGTGGGTTTTATCTCAAGGTCGTATTCTAAGATCATAGCAATCCACTTGCCCCTTTTCCCATCTAGGTCCTGGGACAAGATTTCTTTGACTATAATGTTGGGCACATAAGCTACGGTGTGAGAATGCAATATGTACACCCTGAAGTCTTTCAAGGCCTTAACCAGAGCATAGGCCTGTTTTTCCATGATGTTGTATTTCAAGGGTGCATCTCTGAGGGCTTTGCTAAAAAAGGAAATTGGCTGCTCGATTCCTTCTGTGTTTTTCTGCAGCAAGACTACAACCATTGTGTGCTCAAAGGCAAATGAAAAAATCAGGAAATATTTGGAGAAAAATGGACTGATCAGAACAGGAGCTTGGGTGAGTGCCAGTTTTACTGATTCAAAATATTGTTTAGCTCCAATAGTCCATTTAACTCCTTCATCTTTCTTTAGCATATTAGTCATATTCCTGAGGTGTTCAGCTAGGTTGAGGATAAATCTCCTAAGGAAGTTGATTTTCCCAATGAAGGACTGTAATTCCTTGATGTTTCTCAGGTGTGTGATTTATAGTATTCCCTCAACTCTCTGTGGGTCTATCCTAATTCCCCTTTCGGATATAATGTGGCCAAGAAGCTTTCCCTCTTGCAGCCCAAATACAGTTTTTTTAGGATTCAATGATAGACCAAACCTTCTACATTTTTCAAACACTTTTCTCAGATGTTTCAAATGTTCTTCTTCAGTCTTGGAATATACTGTTATGTCATCTAAGTAAATAAAAATTAAGCACCCTATCTCATCTGAAAAAGCTATGTCCATCGCTCTTTGGAAGGTGGCTCCAGCGTTCATCAATCCAAAAGGCATCTTCACATACATGAAGGTACCCCATGGAGTGGTAAAGGTTGTCTTGAGTTGATCTTCTGGGATTACTAAGACTTGATTGTAACCCGAGAAACCATCTAGCAGGGAGATTCTCTTAGAGCCTACTACCCTTTGAAGAATATGTTCCATTTTAGGCAAAGGATAATTGTCTTTGAGCGAGGATATATTAATATTTCTAAAGTCTATACACAGCCTGATTTCCCATGTTTTCTTTCTCACAGCCACTAAATTTGATACCCAGTCAGAAAACCTTACAGGAACTATTATGCCTGCCTCATACATCTTTTTAATCTCTTTTTCAACTACAGGCAATTGTTTTGGGTTTATCCTACGAAGTTTCTGCCTGAAGGGTTTCTGATTTTCCTTTAAGGGTATCTTATGTTGTATGATGTTCATGTCATAAGCCTTTAAATCCTCATAACTCCACGCAAATATGTCAATAAACTCCTTAAAGAGGTCAGTGCATTTCTTTTTCATTTCTGCGGGTAAGGATTTAGCTAATTTAATCATTTTGGGATTTTCTTTTGTGCCTATATTGCATTCCTCCACTTTAGAGTCCGCATGCTCTATGGTGGGCTTTTTTGCTACATTTTCAAAGTCAAAAAGTTCTTCTAAGGGTGCCATGCCTCTAGGTATGTTCTTATCTTTGGCCTGTAGCACCTCTACTTCTTCACTATCTGCATTTTCACATTTTCTGTTTGAATTTCCAGTTTCTTCATTCAGGGCATTTATTTCTATGTTACAGGGTGTTTCTTCCTCATCTAAGGACTCTCCACTCAGGTAGCTACTGTTGGATTTGGAGTCTGAATCAGAAAATTCAAACTCATCTCTGCCTACTAGAAAATCTTCAATCTGTTTGTCACCTTCAAAGACCTGCCAATATTTTTCATTGTCTGGCATTGCAGGTCTGAATTTGGTCTGAATGATGATTTTCTGATCGTTGGGAGTCTTAGGGTATGAACTAGCTAGACAAGCTAATCTGTTTGCAATGACATTTTGACCCCTAGGAACGAACACTAATTTGTATTCAACAAATGTTTTCAATAAGTCCATAGTGTCATTCCTATATGCTCTCAGTCTAGGATGTTTCGCTGTGTATTCACCATTCACCTGTTTAATAATCAGCTTAGAGTCCCCATGCACAGTTATCCTACAAGCCCCTAATTTTCTCAACAGGTTCAAGCCTAGGATAAGGGCCTCGTACTCTACAACATTGTTTGTACATTTGAAGTGTAGGTTGCAGGCATGACTCTCTACGTAATCACTCTCTGTGTTATGTATCCACACTCCTGCCTCAGCAGTCCTTCTTGTGCAGGACCCATCGAAACTCATTTCCCACAAGGGTTCATTCTCGTTTTTGTTATCATCTCTTTCCCTACAGCTGGGTTCGCCATTATGTTGCATTGTAAGGTCTGCACTAGGCTATGGGTTGTTTAGTTTTTCGTTATGGATGTGGGAGTTAGACTGGTGACTAGCTGACTGATTGCATTCTATTTCTGGTTCACTTTGCGTTGTTGTTTCAGTGCACTGTTCAAGATTTTCCACGTTTTCATCCTCTGAGTCTAGGGTACCCATTATGTTTAAATCCATTGGCTCTGTTTCATCCTGTGTACCTCTGCTTGTATCTACATTTTCATATTCTGGTCCTCCCGAAGATTCATCATTGCAGAAGATAAAGGAATCCAGATCTGTATGTACAGAGTATAGAGGAGAATTTTCAGGCTTCTCAGGGCTACTAACCAGGAATTTCATTTGTGCTTCCCTGTACAGCCTTCTAAGTTGGCCAAAGATTGGGACCGTGGCATAAGCCCCATCCATCTGCATTGTTCCTTGTAGCTTGGCTCCCCATGATCTCGATAGTAGCATGCCATATTTTGGTGGCACATCTGCCACCACAACATCCATGACCATACACTTAGCAGGAATCTGAGTGAGGCTCACACATAGATCTTTGATCAGGCCAAGAAACTTTACTCTACTAGATTCAAATGAATATAGGTATTTATAGGGACAGGTTATCTCTAGGCATAATATTTCCATTACTACTTTAGGCATTAGGTTGTGTGATGCCCCCGAATCATGCATTGCATTGTGGAGAATCTTATCATGGATATTAAGACTGACATAAAAAGGGGGCACTACCCCTTCCTGAAACTTTCCTTCTATCTTAGGACCAAACAGAAGGGCAGGTTGATCATCACTCAGATTTACAGTGTCACTATTCTCACCTAAATTTAATGCTTTCAAAATTTGGCCTTTAGATACATCTTGAGTGGCCAGCTCAGAGAGTGGGACAGAGATTTTAATTTTTGCAATCTCACTCTCCAAATTGAAAGTGGACTGACTCTTCGAAATTTTCAACTCTGTTTTGTTAGCCACTGCCTTAGTGGCTGAATCAGTGTGTTGATTCTCGTTATGTACAGTGTTTGTGACAGTTTTATCGGGAGCACTAACTGTAGTGCTAGTGCTGCTAGCTGGTTTACCTTGTGTATCAATGTTTTGGTTGTCCTTTTCTTTATTATTTCTAGAACTCTCTGTTCCTGATTTGTTACATTCAGCATTTGCTTTAGAAGTTTTCTCAGGTATTTTCTTGATGGTGACTTCAAAAGCTTTGGGTTTGGCAGTTTCTTGATTCCTTTTGCACCTGAGTTCATATTGCTCTCTGACCTGCATCATGGCATTTTCAAACCCTAACCTGTAATCTTTAGATTCCAACCATTCCTCCTCCCAACCAGAGGGTGAGGGCTGATCTTCTTCTTGTTAGTTCCCAAATCCACCTTAGGCTGAAATAAGGCAGAAGAAGGACAACACCAAACCACACTCAGCCTCGTAGCTAGCCCTACAAGGACAGGAGAGGGCTCTCTCCGGGTCAATCTCAATGAAAATATTCAAAGGGGCTTGAGATGACTAAAACAAAAACTGATATTAGGCTAGATAAACAAATAGGAGGGTTTTATTTTGATTTTTAGGGGTTTTTTGTTGGAAAAAGGGAAAAACAATTTTGGGCTTGGGGATGAGTCCAAATTCTTGCAGAGTTCAAGTTGGGGCAAGATAGGCAATGAATTTGATGTCTTAGATCAAATGAATGGATCGAAAATACTGCTAAGGAGCTAAAGAGGGCAAGGGAGTGCAAGGATCCTCTTCAAACTGACGAAAAACATATAAAACTAAACAAAATTCTAAGGCAGAGCACCAGCAAATCAATGAATTCTACCTCAATTACTCATTTGTTTAATTCAGAAGCATAGAGAAGGGAAATGACATACATATAACATTGATGAAACTTACAATAACATGAGAAGAACATCATCAAAACTCAGAAGCCACAAGGATCCCAACAAGTGCTGCAAAACTCTAGTCTTTCCTTTGCCAAAAATCTGAAAAGAATATACAATGAGGTGCCAAAATTTTCCCAAGTATCCAAACCTAAAAATGTCTAAGAAAATACAATATATAGACCATCCTAACCCCTTCCCATGCCTCTAGGGGTCGAGCTCATCCTTTTAGGAGCTGTTGCAACCATTTCTAAACATGGAACTAGAATCTAGGCAGCCAAACAACTTGCCTCTATATGCTAGGAAACTGATCCATTCACTTAATTTTCACTTTTTAGTGAATGAATCCTCTAGAACAAGTAAAAAAATTTCAAATTTACATCATGGTTACCAAATTACATCATTATAGATCAATCATCACATGAAAAAGTAAAACTAGTCAAAACTGGGCGAATTTCTGAGCTGAAAAGTGAAAATTGGGCAAAATTCCTCTATGCGTCGCGCCCAAAAACTCAATGCATCGCGCCACTTTGAGCCTATTTTTGGGGCACTTCCTGAATTCCAAATTGATTTCATGATAGCGCGTTGGAAAGCCCTGGATGTCTGATATCCCACCCAAGTGGAATTTTTCAATTTGGATGTCATTTGCCCCTCCAAAATTGCAATCTCCCCAGACTAGTTCCTGCTGGTGCAAAAAGTGGCAGAAAGGCCATTTTTGGAGTGTTTTTGACCTTCAAGACCACCCAAAACTTCATGAAATTTCTCAAAAATTCCTGAGCATGCATAATTTACCATAAAAAACCCAAAAATATTAAGTTTTCCTCCAGAAGATGTCCCAAACGTAAGCGCGTGTTAGGTGGCGCGACGCGTCGGGCGGAAAAACCTGTTTTGCAACCAAAATTTTCAAAATGACAAAATCTTCTCCAAATTTGCTAAAATTTGGAGTGAAGGTCTCCCATCATGTCTCATGCTCAGCCAAGGAAGCTTCTGCCAATATTCGGAGTGGATCCAGCCTTTTCCGACGTTTCAGTGCTTTTCTCAACCTCGCCTTCAGGATCTTCATTTTTTCTCTGCAAACATGTGTGCGGGCCCAATAGTGATTCTTCATGTGTCTAAGAATGTCTTTGTCCCTATTAGCCTTCACCAAAAACTTCTCCAGATGAATTTTGATGCTCGTAAGGCAAGTCTCTCGCTCGAAAGGTGTCATGTCACCTGGTCTCTTTCGAGCCAATTCCCAGTCTTCATGGATTTGCCGCAACTCTATGAGTGTCTGTTGATCCTCCACTTGTTTATTCCGCTGCTCCGAGTAATTTATAACCCACTGAGCTCTCTGCAACTTCACGGTCAAAGTGTCAATCTCAGCTTTTTTGTCCTGGATGATTTCTTTCAGCTTTGAGCTGGGAGAGCTCGAATCAACATCGATGAGTATAAAATCAGTGTCTTGGCCTCCTGAAGGGCCCTCATCATGCATAGGCCTCTTGCCTCTGTCCTGAACCTATACCTGTGCTGATGTCGAAGGCGAGACCCTTTCCACACCATGTGGAGATAGTACTCGCGTTGTTGATGAAGATAATGAGACCCCTTCCACCCCTGGTGGAGATAGTACTCGTCGTGCTGCTGCAAATAAGGCTCTGTGGCCTCTCTAATATGTCACACACACTGGAGCACTGATAGGCTCAGTCTCGGGAAACTCAAACTGATGTGAAGGCTCTCCCTCATCATGAACAATCTCAGGAGGAAGCTGGGGGGCTGCAAAGAAGTCACAAGAAATGAACTCATCCCATGTGATGCCCTGCAATCCAAGCTGATGTACTACAATGATTTTGATGAGAGCATAATGATAAATGCTATTATGCTGCTGCTCCGGAGTCTTCTTCTGCACAAGGGTAGTCATCCGCTCTATGTTTCGGCACATGAAGTACGGAATATTCATCAGTCACACTCTCGTGAAATGCATCAAAAGTCTGATATGGTATGCATAAAGGCGTGAGAATCTACCCTCACAGCTGAAGTATCTAATGATGAGTTTCATTAATGGCGCATAGGACTCCTTCAGAAACTAGAACAGGAATACCCTGCTCAACTGCCTCAAATATCCAAGCCTGATGTAAGGTTCATAATATGCTCTATCCAGCTACTGTCTCTTATTCCACTCCTCACCAATATTCAGTATCCCGGTCGCCTCAGAAATGGTCTCTGGTGTCAAAGTGAAGTTCACTCCAGCAAGGTTTACATGACCATCACGCAAATGTAGGACAAATAATCGAACCAACTCCTGATGGTGCTGAATCTGAGATATCATCTCATAATACCGAAAACATAAATGTTGTTGAAAGCATGTCATTGCAAGCGAGCAGGCCTGCAATTGAACCAAAGAAGTGGGCTCCTCCCTGAAGTGACCACTCTTATGAGACCTTCTCGGTACATTTAAATCGGTGTTTGAATCACTGTCCTGCTCATATCCCTGCTCATATGATGAATTTTTCTCTGACATGATGCTGAAAACAAGGTGTTTAACAAGTATGTGCTGATATATGTATGGTGAAAACAAGAGTTTGTCTTTCAAGACCAAGTGTGCCATATACAATAAGGTGCTGTGGAGAAATGTCACAAGGAATACAATATATTGTCAAGTGAATTTAAGTGTGAGGGCAGTCACTGTTTGAGGGACTTAGGGATTTGGACAATTTACAAGTGATATGGGAAAAAGTGATAGTGATGAGGATATGATTAGGTAATAGAGACAGACCTTGAATGCTTCAGAAATTAGGATTTCACCAATGATAGGAAGGGAGGGAGATGATGGAAAATGATAGGTTTTGAGGATTCAAAAACATGGAAACAAAGGGTATAAGGAATATGGGACAGTGGGAATAGGAGAGGGACTGTGGTATGATAGTGTGACAGTGAGGAAAGGGAGAATATGGTGGTCAATAGCAATAGTATAGCACCAAACAACATTCAACACCTCTTTTCAAACCCTATGGAGCAGATTTAATATGGGTATAGGGTTTAATATTTCATTAACCAAACTCCAATGTCTTCGCCTCTACACCACACCACTCACAAATAAAATCACTGAACAGGTTTTGTCAACTTACTTGGAGAAAAATTGCACTGAAACAAATCGAGTTTTTATGGAGCGGAAGTGATTTTGGCCTTTGGGGCTCTGTGCACCGTGCACAAGCCCAATGCGCCGCGCTCAGTGGGTGCATCGCACCCTTGAGAAATTACATGGAGTGTTTTGGCTCTACACGCCGCGCTCTGTGGATGCGCAGCGGCCTATCCCAATGCACCGCGCTCAAACTAACACACAGTCAGCCTTTCTTACAATCACAGTTTTTCTCTTTCAACTTCCAAATCAACTTCTCTCTGAGATTTTCCCAATAACTCTTGATGCAAATGGGTTAATGAACTTGGAGAAATATCTCATATAGAGATTGTTTTAATTTTTGCTTCTCAATAACCCATTTTGTAATGTTTTTAGTTTTGAAACTTTTTCATTTAATACAACTTTGGTATTTTGTTTCCTCACTGACTTTCTGAGCTTTAAATGATGAAATTGGTTGATTTTTGCAGGGTTGGTGGCATCGAACCTTGGAAAAGGATGACCAGAGTTTGCATGGTGAAGTACAACATGGTGGAAAGATACACATTTATTACAAAAACAAATTTAACAATTTCTTCTTCAAAACAGAGTTTTGAAGAAGAAACATCCTCGAGCATATTTGACGATGAAAATATTGAAATGAAAACTAATTGAAAACATCCTCATGGCCTGTGGGCATTATTTAACATTACTAAAGACCAGACCCTAGACCTAGAAACTGAAAGACTCTTTTTGACCAAAATAACCATCTATGACTATAAATGACATGAACTGAACCTTGATGAATTTTGAGAAATTTTGACCAACCCAGCAGGTACAAGCATGAGGGAAAATGAGAGAAAAAAGCCCTTCTGTCAGTTAATGGCATGCCCCTAACGGAATGCAAATGAATGAGCAGAATGAGACACCTAAAAAAATGAAATGCAATAAGAGGAATGATCTCTGATGGAGGGATGTAAAGACCGACTCTAACATTGGCTCTAATGGGGATGGTAGCTCCTTGGAGGTGCCAAGAATGGTAGATATTTGGGAGAGCAAACCAGTGCCTTCGTCCATTGGGCTATAGAGTCCATTATTTTGACAAAACAACTCAAGACCTTTGACTGAATTTATTTGACTGAAACTTTAACTTAAACTGACTCAACTTTTAAAACATAAATGACTGAACCAAACCGACTGAATAGATTCAAACCAAAACTGAAATCCTTCTTCAGAATTATAGCCTTCACTTCGGGCCCCAAACTGAAGAAAAGACTACAGTGCACACTTACAGTGAAATTGAAATACATGATATGTACAATGACAATGTGATCAACAGAAAACATCTTAGAAATGGTACCGCTTGAGCAGCCGACCATTGATCGGCCCTCCTGGACAGTCTTCACCGTTCATCACCTTCAAAAGAAAGGCATTCTGACCTCGATATGCTGCAATATTGAATGGACCTTTCCATAGATTTTCAAACTTACCGTGTTTACCTTTGTCCTCATTCCTAGCATCCCACTTCAATACCACTTCCTCCAACTGGAATTTATCCGCCTTCGCTTTCCTATCATAGATCTTTTTGATTCTCTCCTGCAATTTGAATATGTTCTGGAAGACCTCTTCTCTCGTTTGCTGCAAATGAATCATCTGATTTATCCTTCTCTGCATATGGCTTTCTTCACTACCAGCTTCCTGAAGAAGCTTGACTACCGAAACAGCAAGTGAGGTAGGAAAGACTGTATCTAATCCATAAACTAACTCAAAGGGGGACATACCAATGGACTTCTTTTGACTTACCCGATCAGCCCATAGCGCATTTACCAGCTTCTTATGCCAACTCTTCTTATTTATGTCCAGCAACTGTTTAATGATATTGACTAGAGACTTATTGGAAGATTCCGCCAAACCGTTGCCTTGCGGATGATAGGCGGTTGAATGTCCCAAAATAATTTTATACTTAGCACAAAACTCAATCATATTTTTTGATTTAAAAGCCGCTGCATTATCAGTGATCAATTTACTCGGGCAACCAAAACGAGACAAAATGTTGTTCTCGAGGAAAGAAATAATTACCGAATCGTTGGCTTGCCTTGTAGGAACTGCTTTGATCCATTTCGTAAAGTAATCGGTGGCTGTTAGAATCCATATATGTTGTCCTGAAGAAGGAGGATGGATTTCCCCAATGAAATCCAAACCCCACTGCTGGAAAGGGGCGCTTACCTCGATAGGCTTGAGTAGTAATGGCTGTAATTTTTGTCTTCCTTCAAAAATCTGGCACTCATGGAAGCCTTTGACTATTTTATACACATCAGCGAACAATGTCAGCCAATAGAACCCTGCTCTCAAAATATTATTGGCTGTTGTTTTCCAAAAATGATGACCCCCGCAGTCTCCTCTATGGAAATCCTCCATTACCTTCTTCGCTTCTTCCTCCACCAAACAATTCAACAAAACACCACCCAGATCTTTCCAATAAAGTGCAGAATTCAAAATACAAAATTTTGCAGCCTTCAGTTTCAAAGTTCTACCTTTGTTTCTAGTCATGCCAGGCGGTGATGACAAATTTTGAAGAAAATAGACGATATCTGAATACCATGGGGAAGCAACAAACATTTTCGATACCTAAAGTGGCGAATTCTCCTCATCCTCATCAGACATAGCAGCAATCAGATTTATGTCTAATGCGTGCAAATTCGATTCAGCCATAAGCTTCGCCAGCCCCTGTCCCTTGATAAGATTCATGGGCCTTATTTCCACATCATAAGGGATATCACAGTATTGCTGGGCTATGATGGACTCCTTTGCAGTGAAGTGTGGGATCTTTGACTAATAATAATTTGGTAAGGGTACCAGAGGTTGAGGTAAAACAAGAGGTGCATACCAGGCTGCCATGATGATGTTTTGATGAGGTAAAAGGTTGACTTGAGCAGCTGATATTTGGATGACAGGGATATTATGACCAGCAGAAAGCTGATGAGTAGATCTAGGGTGACTGAGCCCCAAGTTTTTTATGAAATGTATATCAGGAGGTGTAGATGGAGGGCTCTGTCTATTCCCAAGGTGTCTACCACTTGGCTGTGGTGAATCAGGAAGCTCAGGGTCTGGCTAGTCTAAGAGACTGAATGACCTAGTTCTAGGTAATCTATTAGGTAGGTCTAGGTCAAAGTGAAAATGTGATAGAGCTGTAAGATCTTCTGGTGCAGAATTAGCTCTATAGATGTGACTGGAAATAGTTGATCTTTTAGGTGTAGGAGCTCCCTTGAGGATGCTCTCAGGATTATCAACTATTTCAAATGGGTCTGGGTTAGGGTAAGCTCTTGTATGAATGGTTCTAGAAGCCAGAATGTTGTTTTCTGACCAAGCAGCTTAACCCTACTTGTTACTTCTACTGTGGTTGATGTTGTTATGGAGGTTGGTCTCCCAGTGGAGTCTAATGTGAACCAAGATAATCAGCAGGCCTACTGATCACTAGTGGAGTCTTTAAATCGTTTAGGAGCAATGGAGTCGCCAGGTGGAAGGTTTAAAATGTTTTTGGAGGGTACACTGTCCACCATAGTGCTTATGAGATGTCCTCTTTCAAGGATATCTTCCAAACATAGCAAACTCTAACCAGAGATTAAATGGGAGGGAATTTACCAGATATATCACCTCTGAAAGAGTGTGAGATCTGGAGGCTACCTGGCCCTTTCTAGACTCTGTCCAAGAGTATGGGGAAACACAACAAATGGTATAGAGGTTGATGTGAGAATGGGACTGTTTAACTACCAACCTAACCAGAGATTTTAGGTCTTTTGAATGCCTAAGGATGTATAAGGTGTAATGCACTCAAGATCTCGCCAGCGGAGTCGCCATTATGTTGGGGTTCCCATGTTTTGGCAAGGTTGGAAATACTAAAAGATGAGACAACATCAAATCACTTTCAGACCTCAGGATCTAACCTTCCTGGGTCCAGAGAGGGATCTCTCTATATGAGCAAAGTTTTTATGTCTATGAGGCTCAAATGTTATGATTTTAGGCTAGTTATAGGCGCACGGTTTTTTGTTTTATTTTTTTTATTGGTTGATGGTTATCACGAAAGAAGGATTCAGTGTAAGACAAATATGAGCAAAGAGGGATAAGGCAGAGGTGAAGCGTTCCAGGAAATGTTGGCAATATGATGCAGACTGTTGTTTTTGATGGCAACCCACTTGATGAAGATAATGGCAATCTGCTTAATGAAGTTGTCCTTGATGGAAACCTACTTGATGAGTTGCCTATGATAAGCAACATATGTGCTAAAGATGTAATAATGATGTATCTACAGATCAGCTCAGATGTGACAGAGAAAACATTTCCAGTAAGTGCCAGAAAAATGATAAATATAATATTTCACAATGTATACGCTACTTTTGTGAAGGCAACCCGCGTATATACTCTACTTTTGTGAAGGGAACTCGTGTATACATTCAGGGTTAGCATATATGCAGTTTTTATGAGGCAAAGTTGCGTATACACGCGAATACATACGCTCAAATTCGCGTATGCCTTTTGCGCTCTAAAAACTATGATACCTAGGGGCATTACCATGGTATTGACCCATTGTATTAAGTGTTAGATTATCCATTTGATCCCGTCCAGGAATACCATCGGAAGTTATGTGGTTTTGACTCATGGTATTGATGAAGGATAACCCTATATAAGGAGAAGAAAATCATTTGTGCAAAGGGTGTGCAAGTGTCTGGGCTTTGATGAATACTTCACTCTGAAGTATATCTGTATGGTTGAACACTGTTCCAAATTGATAGATCTAAATCTATGATGCACCTATGAACATGATGAAGGCTCAAGATCTCTAGATCTATAAATGGTGAATGTCAAGGATGATCTGAAAAGAAGTGAAGAAGACCTGGCGCAATCCTGTTGAAGATATTGAAGAAATCTGGCTAAGTTTATAGATCTGCTCTGTTCTGCAAAGTTCATATTTTATAGATCTATACGCAGGTTGGTTTCATGAAAAGCGCGTGTATACGCGGGTCTGTGAAAGGAAAAGCACGTATGCGCAGTTAGGGTTTTTCTCTGAAATTGCACTGAAGTATACGCAGGTTCATCTTCTGGAAAGCGCGTATATATGCGGGTCTGATTAAATAAAAGCATGTATGATTTCTGATCTAATGGTTGCTGAAGGTTGAATGTGTTTCTGCATATCTATTCCGAACTCTGGGTTATATCTGATATTCTGGTTACATTGGTCTCACTGTTCTGTTTGAAGCATTGAGAAAGATATGATTATTGATAAGTGAAGGGTTGTGTTGAAGCTGTTTGATCCAGTTTGAAAATTGATGAAACGTGGTCTGCAGTGGTGCTGAGCGTCGAAGCCTTCAGTCAGGGGGTCATAGCTCCCTTCCAGGAGAGGCTGGTAAATGAGAGCAGGGGGTTGTAGCTCCCTTCCAAGATAGGCTGGTAAATGAGAGAAGGTTTTAGCCTTCTGCAGGTGGGTGCCTACGTGTTGGTTTGAGTCTGCACTAGTACATGATTGTAAGAAGTTTTCTTAGTAATAAATTTTGAAGGCTGAAGCAACGACAGCAGTGGTTTTCTCCCGAATTGGGTTTCCACCTAAAAATCCTGGTGTTCATGTGTGTTGCATATGTGTGATGATTATTCTGTTTTGTCTACACCTGTTTACTATTTCTGAAATATCTGATGAATGAATAATGCAATGATCTGAGTTAAGATTCAAACACATAATTAGATCTCTGGACATACGCGAGTTCTGTAAAGGATATCTGCGTATATACGCTAGTTTCCTTCAGTAAAGTAGCGTATGGGTTTTTAGAAAGGAAAAAGTAAAAATTTGATTGTCTGCACTAAATACTGATTCACCCCACCCCCCCCCCCCTCTCAGTATTTTTCCCAACAGGAAATATTCAAAACCATTGGGCAATGGAGTCAGGAAAGGATTTTCTTGCTAATCAATAGGCAGGCTTTCAATTGGGCTAGTCATTTGAAACATAGGATCTTCAAGACGATTGCGTGATGTGGAAAAGTAGGAGAGGAGGAGGTAACACAGATTTAGAGCATAGAGTTAAAGACCAGCTGGTCGTACAAGGATCCTAGTGGACAGGGCTAACTCTAATCCCCAGTGTTCCCAAATATTCCAACTGAATCTATAACAAGAAGCATCTAAGAACTGAATTCATTTAATTCATACATCAGAGAGTAGGCAATAACATCCACAACACTGGTTAAACCAACTGAAATCATTTCTTAGATAATACATTTAGAAGAGAAACATAAATGGCAAGGAGAGCAGAAACATAAGGTACCTAACAAGGGTAAATCCTATGCCAATATTATGATGCAAGCCAGTAGAAACGAAATGAAATGAATGTAAACACAAAGATAGGAAAACATCACCGCTGCTTCAGATCAGGATCCAAAGAAATATGCTTGTCATATTAAATAGCAATACCAATCAAGTACAACATTTCCAATAGCTGAATACTCAGTCTGAAAACATCTCCTTCAACCTGTCTTACAACTTTACACAGAGACTGTGTCTCAAAAGAAACTACTTGCAGTTCTCTGATAACTGATCAACAACCTTTAAAATGAGTTTCTTCATGAATTTATAGCTCCGGAGGAGCAGAGGAGGTAGGTGAAGAACTAAATGCAGTATTGAACTCCTAAAAAGAAAGAGGGCCACAGCCCATTCTGTATAAAATCTGTGCATTAATCTCTGGTGTTCTTTGGATGAACGAATGATCTTCTTCAGACTATAGATTTCTCTGATAGGACTTTGATGTATTCTGATTGCAGTATCTCTCCAGAACACGGCATGGATTGAACACTTCATGGGCGCTCTATCCTTTAAGGAGGGAAAACATTCTGCTGCTGTAGAAACCCCTGACATACATTGATTTCTGCGTGCTGTACTTTCTGCGTGCTCCTTAGGTTCACTGATCTGATGCTTTGCCTCTAAATCTCTGTATTAAAGCTCAAACCTTCAATACTGAATGCTGGAATCCATTGATCATTATCCAGTTTTTCTCCACTGCTCCATAAATCTCTCGATCTGCAAAATCTGGGCTTTAATGGCGCCGGATAGATTTCTAGCGAAGATTAAACTTTCCTTGGGTAATATTCATGACGGCACTACCATTTCCGTGCATTTATCTGTAGTACCAGCTTCCAGATTTAATTCTATCTACGCAGCATGCCATTGAAGTAGTACATCTGAGCCGTGGTGGTTTTCTTCCTTTCGGAAACCCTGCAAAAACATGAAACCTATTATGAAATCCATGAGGGGGCAGATGGTGTGGATGACCCTGAGGGCGATAGTGGGACTGTAGATGAATGGTGAAAAAAACACAAAGGAGAGGTAGAGAGCCGAGATGGTGAAAGGTTGGTGGAATGCAGAGAAAATTACGTAAAAACCTTATAAACATCGACCCTTGAATGAATTTATGCAATGGGATGGTGGAGGTACAGTGGATACACGTGGAGGTGACGCGGCCGGACTGAGCAACGACAGAAAGTCAACAGTGGGGAAACAATCTAGACCGTTGGATCTGAGAGGAGATCGATGGTTGAACATGCAGCGGAGGACGACGAACGGGGGCCAGGAGTATGGAGACTATGGGTTAAAACCCGCGCGACTTCGTCAAGCGATGACCGTTGGATGGGTGAGGGCAGATCTGACGGCTGATGTAAATATCGCTGCGTGTCCTGTACCAAACAATAACGCGCGATGAGATAGATATTTTTCAATCGTACAGGAGCCACACGTCGAAAGGTGTATGGAATCGCTAACGAATGGGAAAATACCGCCCAACCCCCATTAGCGGTGCGATGAAAACCGGGTTGTTTTATGGTATGACGCGCGGCGGGACCACAGTGGCGAATACACTCTGAACCGTTGATCTGGTGGTGAATGGACGACGATGGCATGATCGGTGGTTTGAACAGGTGAATCACGAGTGCCATGGGTTTAAACGATATGTATGGATCAATGATTGAGAATGCGCCCGATAAACATATGGGACAAGTGCCTTCGGGGCTAGCGCTCGGTCACAGCGCTGGGTTCTGCGGGGAGGAAAGTGGAGGGGGCTCGCAGGAAAGGAGCTTAGGCCTATTACAAGGTCAGAAAGTGGGTTTTTAATCCATTTTAATGCATTTCAAGGCATAAGGAGGGTAACGATAGGGAGACAGAGGGGAATTTTGAGGAAACAAAGGGCAAGGGTGGGACTTCATGGAGATTTTGGATGAATTTAGGAGGTTGATGGGGATATTGGGGGAACAAAGGGGACTTAGAAGAAGGGGAAAAAGGATGGAATGGGGGAAAAATGCAGGGATACAAGGGGCGAAATAAAGCCTTTTGGAGCATAATTCTTTATCAGCAAGGCTTATTGACTTAAATCAGCAGAGGGAAACAGTCACAAGGTAGGGAACTTCGAAAGGCTGCAAATTTGATGTGTTTTCAAGGGAAATGCATTACTTGCAGGCTTATAGAACAAACTAGCCCCTTGCTTGCTTGTCAAGAAATTTATAAGGGGCTAACAAAACCAATACTACATGTTCCACCCAAAATCCCATGTTTTTTTTTGAATTGCAAATTGGGAACCTGATTTCAGAGGGGGGAATGGATGGGATGTGCGAAGAACAGATGGAAAAGGAGTAATGAATGGTGGGGCTGATAGTATTAACCACGAAAAAAATGATTTAAATAGAAAAGAGCGGGTCATAGGCCGGGGGATGGCTTTAGATGACGTGGCGCGGAGGTGGGATTATTAAATTGATGAGGTGCTTGAATCAATAGTTTTGCTTGATGTGTTCGCTGCCCCTTTTGCTCCTTGTTAGGTCATATTCTACCACAAGTCCTTTTGCTATGTTTTTCATATTTCTTCATAAAATGGCACACAAATCTCATAATCCCAAACTTGAAATCCTTTATATTTCATCTTGGAACCACATCACGTCAGTGCCAACATCTCACTTCACATTTTTTTGTCTTTAAATTTTCCTTAGTACTTATCTTTTAAAACTTGTGATGTGCGCTATGCGATTGGGTCCCAGCTGGAATCGCACATCACACTTTGGCAACTTTATCACTTACCTCCCACGGTTATCCTTTAAAACTTGTGATTTTCAATCGGTCCCCACCGCATCACACATCACACTTTGGTGATTTTAACATGAACCCTCCACGGTTATCCTTTAAAACTTGTAATTTGTGATTTGCTATCGGGCCCCATGCATCACACATTGCACTTCAGCGATTATAACACTTACCCTTTGCACTTAACTCTTAAAACTTGTGATGTGTAGTATGCGAGCCAAGGCCACGTCACATTTCCACGTCATTGCATATCGCACTTGAGCGATTTTAACATTTACCTCCCGCGCCTATCCTGTAAACTTTGTGATTTGCAATTGTGATCGGGTCCCATTGTCATTGCATATTGCACTTCGACAATTTTACCTCCTGCACCTATCCTTTCAAACTTACGATTTAATCTCCATCGTCCATCTCTCTGCTTCAATTTTTCGCTTTGATTCTGACACCTATTTTCCCCTTTGCACCTCCTTCAAAACCCTTAAGTTATTTTAAGGAAAATACACCATTTCTCTGTTTTCTCTGTTTTAAAAGTAAAGGCCGTGGGCTCTCGCTATCACCACGTAATTTCATTTATTGAAACTTGAAACCAATTGCGGGGGAACTTAAGACGTTTTTTGGAATTTGAAGAGAGTGTTCCTGTAGTTAATATCAACCATAGATTTGCAAGTGAGCGGATTTAATGAGACTTATTGCGGGGGAACTCATTGGAATAAATATCGTGCAATTTGTGCTCCCGAGTTTCCGTTGCATCTGGGAACAATGAATACAAACCTTCACTTTACTCTAACTTGGAAGAATGATAATATAGTTTAATTTTAACTTAAATACATCTTAGCATTAAACGGTATTCTGTAGTGCTAGTCTCTCCTGAGCTTGTGAATAAGCCCGACTCAACCCTGACCTATGTTCAATGTTCTGAACATGTCCATTGGTCCAGCTCTTGAACTATTCTTTTGGCTATGGGGCATCCTTCCAGCCCGTGCTTGAATAGCTTGGCCTTCCCCTTTAATATTCATGCCTTTGCCATATGAGTTCCATAGAAGGACCCCTTCTCCATGTTATGTGTGGTCACAAGCCTACATTGGCTCCATCTGGGGATAACGTGTTGTTCTAAGTGTGTTGAGAACCTACAGACCTTGAATTCCTGTGCTTTACTAGGCTCATGGAGTCACAAATTCATAATGTAATCCTGAATTGAAACTACAACTGAGTTGTGCACTGCCAACTATATAAAACAAAAATGACTATCGCACATTGAAAATATTAAATGCTGAAATCTGAACTATGCTGAAACTGGAAACTGAAACACACTTGAACTGAAAACTGCAAAGCAATCTAAAACTAAACTGGAAAGATGCTCATAGCACTGATCTTATTGGCACACCTACCTACCCTAATCTGCTGGAATTAATACTACTCTAAATGATATAATAATGTCGGTGTAACCAGGTAAGAAAGTGCTCTAATAATTTTTTTCTTTCATTTTTTTCCACCAGACTCAGGAAAAAACCTGTTACTGGTATTTGATAGGAATTCCCAACTTGGTATTCATTGCAAGGGGCTTGGTAAACCTAAAAAACAACAAAAATGCTGAAAAGGTATGGTGGATTTTTGATGAATAATTTCTAAATATAGACATCCATTGGATCAAGATACACTTGACCTATATCTGGATATCTAGACCCAATCGATCTTACCTCACCCCTTGGTACTGCACTTGTGTTCTCCATTTCTTCAAGTAACTCGGAACCTATTTGCATTTTATTTGATGAATTAAGAGATAATGGTGGAGAGTCAAATGGAATCACTTATTCCTCTGTTTTAAACTTTTCCTCCCTGTTCAGTAGGTGCACCTCCACATTAACTATGATATTTTGCATTTCTTCAAGGGTCGCAATGTCTCTTTCTCTTACTTGGAATTCCCCCTCTGGATTAAAGGCATCTGGGTATTGCCAAAGAGCTACTCCTGGGGGTGGCCTTATATCAGCAAGCATTGAATGATGCATCTTATTTAACTTGGTTGAAAAATATTGTACTTCCTCCCCTTGTTTTCTTTTTAAATGTCCATACTCTTCTATGATAAGAAAGACATTTCCCATGATTACCCATCGACCTAGGAAAACTTGCATGAATTGATGAAAAATGCTCATGTCAGCGGCTGGAATATTCTCAAACCAATTTTTAACTTTACCTTGTACTGAAAGATAATTTGAGAGATGGCATTGATCATGCAAATGTGACTGGTACTTAATCTCTAAAGGAAATGCTGCTTGCTGAGGATGTTCTTGTGGATCTAGAGAATTAAGCTATGTTGCCTCCATTTCCAGATCACTAGACTGTTGTTGAATTTTAGTGTTTTCCACTGGGAAACACTCCAACTCTTCCCCTTCTTAATGGAGAGTAATCTCACCTCCCTCTTCTTCAGCATAGGCTAGAAGCCGATTCTCTACATTCAGTCCAAAAACCACCATGGGTTTTTATTCTCAGAGATTGAAGGTTGTGGGCCCTTTTTCTATAATGGCTTCTTCAAAATGCTCTTTAGGAGGGTCAGGCGGTTTCAAGGGTATATATGTGGGCTTCTTATCCTTGGGAGGATCAACTCCTTGCTTTGTGGAAGTGAATGCAGTGGACTTGTGAGGGGCTGAATCTTCTAACAACTTCTTCCCTTTACCAACAATATTAGGAGGGGTTTGTTCTCTTGATATCGACTCTTCATTTTGTTCTTGCCCTTGGGTTCTCTTTCTAGAGGACCTGAGGTCATACTTCTTGTGGATTTGAGCCTGCATGAAATCCAAAAACTGTCTACAGTAATTGTTAATATCTTAATCCTCTAGATGGAATTCCTCTTCTTCTTGTTCCCCTTTCAGGGTGGGTTCACCCTCCTCATCATCAAAGTAGGCGAGGAATTGATCTTCTTGGTTTTCTGTGACTTCCTTGGCCTGTTGCAACAGCTGTAGAGGGGGGCTCAAATATTGAGGGTTAAACCCTCGGTTAGTACTCATTTGGTTGGAATGAGGAGGGGAATTATTGGCCTCTGATTCAAGCTTAACTAGCTTATTCAATAGGTTCTTAATTAAATTATTCATCTCTTTGATTATATGCTCCTGTAATTCCCTCTCCTAATTTGAGGTCGAAGCCTCCTCCCCCTTATTTCTTCTAGCTTCATGTTATATCTTCCCCTTGAACTTACCATTAGAAGAAATTTTTTCTTCTACCTCTAACGCATCAGTCTGGATCTGATCTAGATATGTGGATATTCTTTCTCTTAAGGTGAACCCAAAATCTAGCTCAAAAGCTCCTGCGAAGACCACCTTAGAAGCTACTTAGGGAGGCTTTATCTCGGCAGGGAAATTATTATATAGATTATTGAACCTCTTTATAAATTTTGTTACATTCTCATTGTGTATCTTCCTGAGAGAATTGAACTCAATGAGAACATAGCCATGGTCCGTCTTTTCTCCCCATTTCAAAGTGAAGAAATTTTCCATTTCTTCCTAGGTGTGGACTGTGTGGTCAGCTAGAGACTTGAACCATTTCCAGGCCTCTTTGTCCAACTATTGGAAGAAAAGCCTTAACAACACATATAAATGCTCCACATTTAGATTCTTAGCAAGGGCACAAAATGTTTCAACATGTCTCTATGCAGAAGTACTATCTTCCTCGGTGAACAGAGGCAACTGCTCTAGATAGTCTTGCGACATATCATTTAGAGGTTGAGGGAGGGCCAAGGGGGCATACTTGTTCAAAAGGAAAGTTAGCACAACCATCTGATTTAGAGGTGGGTGTAGATGATGGATTTGAATCTGGTGTGAGGCCTAATGAAAGCTAGGACTACTTCTAATTAGGACTATTTTACAGAGAAGTTTCCAAGGTGAGAGATATGCAACTCTCAACCCTTCGTGCTCACCTGGTTGAAGGGTGAATATAATTTTGTATCCCAGGGAAAATATTTTCTAATTCGGTCCCTTGAAACGACACAAAAAAAGATGTTTTAGCTCCTAGAGACAGCCTTGAGTTGCAAAATACCATTTCCTAGGATGTCTTAAAATCAAAGGTTAAATGTGGACAATTGTATAAATTCCTCTAATAGAATATGAGTCAAGAGAATAATGGTTTTGGTGGTTCAAGGATGGAGAAGACCTTGGAGTCAGTTCATGTGAATTCCCTATACTGTGAGAGGGATCATAATGCTATGAGGCTTGATGGCTTTCAAATGGGCCAAGTATATAACAATGAGCAGAAGCTTTAAAAAATATTTAGAGACATTGAGAAAGAATGGAGAAGGAACCCATAAGAGATAGGCTTAAGAGGATTAAGAATATGTCCCCCCATGAACTTAGAGGAAGTGGATGTGAATGAGATATGGACAACAACAGAGGTTCATGGAGCATGAATTAAGGGAGTGCAGCAAGCTTAATACATGAGCGTTAACACTTGAGAATTATACAGACATGAATTCATGAATAAAATTGTAGACCACCGACAACTGCATTACACGAACCATCAAAGCAGCATAGCATGAAAGATGATTACACATAAAAATGAGATTACCGATAACAGAAGGAAACAAATACATACTACTCATTGCTCCATCTGGAATCCAAATAACAGCTCTATATCATATTAAGTTTAAACAACTCTCCCAAATATGTATCTCAGAGCACAGGGAGCACAATAATACAAAACTACAGCAAAATTCTTCAAAATTCCAGAACCCTTCTTTCATCTTAGAAAGCCCTACATATAGATTTTTCTCCGAGGGTCTATGATCCTAATCATTTATGATTGACCCATACTTATGAAATCAAAATATACTACCTAACTTACAAATAATACATCAAGCAATTACTTTTGTACTGAGAGAATTAAAACAGGAATGGGTGAAATTGATATTTCACCAACAAAACATCACTATCTAATAGTAAAAATAAAAGACAAAGTTGGCCAGAGGAGGCCAAATCTAGGAGCCTTAAAATTTGTGTGACTAGGAGTGGCCATGAATAGGTGGTCAGTACGTCGTCCATTACTTAATTCCACCTGCTTTTTGAATGCCTCCACTCCCTCATTCTCATGATTTCCACTCAGTAGTTGTGAAATGACCAGTCATACTGTGCATGTGTGCTTTAGCGGAGGTTTCCTAAGCAAAATGAATAAACCACAACTACATTTTCCACCCAAAATCCCATTATATGTTTTGAATTTCAAACCATGAACCAGATTTCAGAGGGGAGCATGGATGGGATTTGCGAATAATTGATGGAAAAGGTGGAAGGAATGGTGGGGCCGATAGTATTAACCACGGCGGAAATTATTTAAATAGGAAAAGAGTGGGTCAGAGGCCGGGGGATGGCTTTATATGACATGGCGCAGAGGTGGGATTATTAAATTTATGAGGTGCTTGAATCAATAGTTGTGCTTGATGTGTTCGCTGCCCCTTTTGCTCCTTGTTCGGTCATATTCTACCACTAGTATTTCTGTCGTGTTTTGCCTATTTCTTCATAAAATGGCGCACAAACCTGATAAGCCTGGACTTTAAATCCTTTATATTTCATCTTGGAACCACATCACGTACGTGCCAACATCACATTTCGCATTTTTTTTTCTTTAAATTTTCCTTAGCAATTATCTTTTAAAACTTACAATGTGCGCTATGCAATCGGGTCCCACCTGGCATCACACTTCGACAACTTTATCACTTACCTCCCGCGGTTATCCGTTAAAACTTGCAATTTTTATTTTCGATCAGGCCCCACTGCATCACACAACACACTTCAGAAATTTTAACATGAACCCTCCGCAGTAATCCTTTAAAACTTGTGAATTGCAATTTGTGATCGGGCCCCACCGCAAGCGCATCTCACATCGCACTTCGACGATTATAACACTTACCATTTGCACTTAAATTTTAAAACTTGCGATGTGCAGTATGCAGGCTAGGTCCATGTCATCTACCACATCACCTTTCCACGTCATCTCATATCGTACGTTGATGATTTTAACATTTACCTCCCACGCCTATCCTGTAAACTTTGTGATTTGCGATTACGATCGGGTCCCACCGTCATCGCATATTGCACTTGAAAATTTTACCTCCTGCGCCTATCTTTTGGAACTTGTGATTTAATCTTTGTCGTCCATATCACCACTTCCATTCTGCGCTTTGATCTTGACCTCCTATTTTCCCCTTTATGCCTCCTCCAAAGCGCTTAAGTTCTTTTAAGGAAAATACACCATTTATCTTATTTCTCTTTTTTAAAAGTAAAGGGTGTGGGATCCATATATCACCACATAATGTCCTTTATTGAAACCTGAAACCACTTGCAGGGTCACTTTAACTATTTTTTGGAATTTGAAGACAGTGTTCCCATAGTTAATATCAATTTTCGATTTGCAGGTGAGAAAATTTAACGAAACTGCTTGTGGGGGAACTCCTTGGTATAAATCTCGTGCAATTTGTGCTCCCGGGTTGTTTTTGGATCTAAGCACAATGAATACAATCCTTTGCTATAATCAAACTTGGAAGAACGTTAATATGGTTTAGTTTTAACTTAAAGACATCTTAGCATTAAACGATATTATGTAGCGTTAGTCTCTCGTGAGCTTGTGAATAAGCCCAACTTGACCCTGCCCTCTGTGAAATGTTTTGAACATTTCCATTGGTCTGGCTCTTGAACTGTTCTTTTGACTGTGAGGTGTCCTTCCAGCCTGTGCTTCAATAGCTTAGCCTTCCCCTTGAACATTCATGCCTCTGACCTATTATTTCCTTATAGTGGCCCCTTCTCCATGTTATGTGTGGTCACAGGCCAACAGGAGGGATCCCACAACAACTCCTCAAGGTAAGTATCTCATTCCCTCTATTTGTCTTCATATACTTATTTAGGATCTTGATTATATTAAATACTAATCACTTGTCTACCTTTATTCCTTGTCTAGGAATCAAACTGTTGGATGTTCAAGAATCATGGAAAAAGCTTCAAGGATCAAATAATAAGGCCACACAAGTAAAATGTTTTGTCAAATAAATAAAGATATGTATTAAAACATAAAGTCTTGGTACTCTCTTTGAAATATCCATCTCTATGTTACTAAATTTTTCTATGTCTAGCTCTACTGAATCCTAAAAGGATTCTTGTTTGGGATGATTCATCACCTGATTTCTACCCACCTTATACATTTTTTATTGCTTATATAAATAGAACCTTAAGGAGGTTCTCTAGAAAACCATAACCTAAGGTGTTAGCCATTTATAATTTATGTTATACCCAATTATGGCTGAATATGTTCTTAAGCCTTCAAGAAGAAATCTTCATGGAAAACTGCTAGTTCTTGAAGCCTTCTTGGTGTATTTTATCCTACAAATCCTCTTCACTATTGTTTCCACAAGACAAGTTTCAAAATGACCCTGCTGGTTCAAAGGAAAACTGATCCAAACTCCTCATTTCTTTCATTTTCTCCTCCACCACAAGTTCTCTTCTTACCCCTTAAAGAGCCCATTTTTCCTGTTATCTTATCCTCCACTTCTTAAAAAATTCCCCTCAAAACCTTGTGAATCCCTTTTACAAAGTTTAAAACCTCCTTCTCCTTTCTATCGGAACATGAAAAAGCTCAAAAATTCCCTTTTTGGCCTAAAAACCAACTTTTTTCATTAAACAGGTTTAAGCCCCCGTGGGCTTAGCTCTCAACCCCTTCCTCCGTATAACCGTGGACCCGCGACCTTCGGCTATATGCCTTTAGCCCCTTTTTCACTATTGGAGGTCTTTCCACCCCCTTGTCTCCTTTGTATATTCATTTTTCTTCAGCACGATGGTTTCCCCTCCCAATCAATCTCCACCATTAATCTCGCAGATCCTATGATCATCAGCAAATCGCAAATTGGCTTTCCATTGGTCCTGCGTCCCTTTCCCTTCTTCTCTGCTGACGCGATCCCCCGACTCCATCTCAACCGTCCATTTCCCCTAAGATCCGACGGCTATTCCCCATTGCATCGGGCTTCATCCTTATTCCCTTCCGCCTTCCTATTATCCATCAATGTGATCCCCCGATTCGATCTCCACTGTTGATCCCGATCCCAATCGGATGGTCTATGCTACCCCTCATCGCATCAGCACTTCCCCACCGCATCACTCATCGCTCATCGGCAATTCCTTTTCCCATGCCCCCTGACCCTCTTCACCGCCGATGTGCGAAGTTCCGAGCTAATCCTAGCTGTCAATCTCTATCCTGATCCTATGGTCCTCCACCCATCACAGTTGTCCCCTCCCATCGACATCGGCCATCACATGTTCCAAAATCCTTATCCCTGGACCCTCTTCTCCTCTGATCGTCGATCCACCAAAATTAATCTCTGTCGTCCACCCTTCAGATCCAATGGCCCATATACCATTTCGTGTCCATGTTTCTCCCCCTTCCCCTCTGTGCACCTTGAACATGAAATAGGCAATTTTCCCTTGCATACATGTCAGCCATTTACGTGTATCGCGTTCCCTCCACCCCAAACAACTTACTGCCTTCACCTCATGCAAAAACCACCGCCGGTTTTCCAATACCACCTTTCCAAATCTTCGTGCCAAACTTAGTTTGAACCCTGGTTTTTG
Source organism: Pinus albicaulis (assembly GCA_034641835.2). NCBI lineage: Eukaryota > Viridiplantae > Streptophyta > Pinopsida > Pinales > Pinaceae > Pinus > Pinus albicaulis. Next base: position 84,956 of record JAXQQM020072169.1, read on the forward strand.
TGGTGTTGCACCATGAAACCTTTCTCTACTACATACACATTCTCTGCAATCACTCCTTCACCTCCGCTAGAGCCTCCTGAAGTAGTAAATCCACATCTGCAGTATTTTATAACCAGTTTGTTTGTTTTGCAGGTTTTTATGGTGGCTAATGGCGTTAAAAGTCTCCCACAGCCAAGGAAATAGTGGCAAAGGTCCGAGGGGTTGAATTTCAAATTTCAATCAAATTTCATGGGCATTGGTTACATAGTAACCCTCCAACGCAGCCACCTATACACAAAGGAAGACAAGAAGATCAATGAAAGTCAGAGGTTAAAGCATAAATCAGGAAATCAAAGCTTAACCCACATGTTAAAGATGAAACACATTCAAAGCTAAATCAGTGTTAAAGGACAAAGACATAAAAATCAGCAGAGGAGAGCTTCGACTGACACATCCATGAAGCTATTTACTCTTTCCGGGACTAAAAGACACCTTGACAGTTATTGTGCTAAAAGAACCTCTTTAAAACTGTTAAGGCAGTTATTGTAAAGGTATGGGTGGTCTCCAAACACATACTGTCCGTTTTACTCGTACCAAAAGAAAAGAAAGGACTGCAGCAACCAGAAAAATTCTCTACAAAGACACTCTTTGGAGTTATTGCCAGTCTGTCAATAAAGCCTCAAAGTCTACGAGAGTTACTAGAATGGACAAGAAATTTAATGTAATATTTATGGCACAAAATGGGCATTCGGATGCATTTCTTCTCTGTTTTAATTAACCATTGAGGCCATCTCTGTCACCTCTCCTTCCCATTCACCTATAAATCATGTTCAAACTCTCATTGTAAAATGTTTGCATTTGATGAATTTTGAAGTAATAGATAGACCATTGTTTTGAAGAAGAATTGGTGTTTTGAAGAAGTGTGGATGTATATGCTTTTCTGTTGATGAAGGAGGATCAACCATCGAATCCTTGAGCCTGGTTTTGGTGAAGTACTCTGAGTCCGTTCATGTTATTTCATGTTTTTCATTGTGTTCCATCTTGCTTTGCTTTCAGTAGAGTAAAAATCTTAGGCTAAGAAATGTCTCCTAGAAGCACCTTAGGCCTGTTCACTCTTCACTTCCTTTATGTTTTCACCTGCTAAAGGTTTTATTTAGTAGTTTGACTGCTTTTAAATCCTTAATTTTGTTTCTTTCAGAATAGTTTAAATAGTTGCTATCAAGGTTGAAATATGGTCAGCCCTGTCTACTTGCTGCCTCTTTAAAACTACTCCTGAAATCATCCTTCAAACGCCATTTTCTGTAGCTTGGCAGACAGGATTTGTTTTGATATTACCCTTTGTTTCTTACTAAGATAGTCATATTTGAAGGTCTTATAATTGCAGTCTTAGATGCTTGGGTGTTCCCCCTTTTATGAATGCAATTATTTGTGTTTCTTATATGTTTTCTAATTCCTTTAAGTGAAACAATTAGAAGATACAGAGTGTTCCTCTCCTTCTTTGTCTTGCTTAAAAGTCTGTCTTGTATATGGTATCTGCGTAAATTATGTTGGTATAATTCATGGTTAGCACTGACTATTGAGTATTTATTTATATTATATAAGTGTTGCAAGTCCCTTTTTTCAAAAGGTATACATAACTAAGGAGCCTTAAACAGCCCTTAAAACTATACTTTTCCTTCCAAATCCTTCATGTTCATCTCATCCCACTTATATGATTTCACAGATCCATTGACCAAGTTATATTTTCCCTTTGGTTCCCCAAATTCATTAATCTGAACTGTTTAGACTTCCATATGACTCCATTGCCCAATGGCTTGTAGATTCCCATACTCTATCTATGTTGTCTAAATCATCTATGTCCAACCAACAACCAAACAAATTTTCACTTCACAACTAGCCTAAAATCAACCCTTAAAGCACAAATCTATATCCCACAAGTATATTGAGAGATCCCTCTCTGAGACTAGGATGGATAGGTCCTAGAGCTCTAAAGCTTGGTTTATATGTTGCCTTGTCATTTGGTTTACCAATAAGCCAAATCACAGGACAACAACATAAGGGTATGTTTATAATGTGTGAAACCCTAAACCTATTTAGGGATATTTATGAAGAAGTAAATATTTGATATTGTCGAGTTCAATATTTTGATATGATAATGGAATCTCTAGACTTTCTTGAGTTAAAATTATGTTGTTCGAAATCCCAAACCTCTGAATTTTGATATAATAAGGGTTTTCTTTGACAATGAATTGAAACCCTAGGTATATGTTCTCTTGATTAAATCTCTATCCTAATCTAGGACAATCAGTATATATGTGTGTGTGTGTGTGTGTGTGTGTGTGTGTGTGTGTGTGTCTAATGTATTAATGTTGACTAAAATATGATGTGCTTATAAGTTTTATCTCCTAGATATGTGTGTTGACCTATTTTCTAATGGTCCTAAGAATCTAGGGTCTGGAAACAAACCTTAGTCAAAGTTTGAAAGATATAGGGTCTATAAATAAATCCTTGTAATGATTAAATTATCTAGTATGTATGATCATTTTAATATTTATAATATATGTTTAAAATTTATAAATGGAAAATATAGGGTTTACATCAAACCCTAGTAGGCATTACTCACAATGTGTTTACTAAATTATAGGATTTACATTAAACCCTTGTAGTAGCTGTTTGGTCAATTTAGTGTGTCCTAAATTGCTGCATTTAATTTGTCAATCCGGGAATCGTAAGCTGATGAAGTGCGGCGCACTATATGTGCAAGATAACCTATTTCTTAACTTTTTGTCGTTTTTGGTTTTCTAAGGTGAAATGGAAATTCTAAGATGAAAAAAAGTTTGGTTATGTTTGTTCAAGGAAATGATATCCCCTATAATGATTTACCAACTTGAAACCTTAAAAAGAAATTTGAAATTTACAATGACAAGACTTGAAAGGAAATGAAAATGTGCTGCTGAAATGAAAAGGTGCTGCTAGTCTAACAAATCACAACAGTGAACTATTGAGCATGAAAACTAAACTATTCTTGCTGCTGAATAAACACAAAAGAAACTATGCTTAAGGAAATTCAAAATTGCAACAAAATAAATCTAAATCAGATTACATCAATTTATCTTCTGATCCTTCATCATTAGTCCAGCTATGATTTTCGGAAGTAATCGTAAACAACTTGAGTAACTGATATCTAACTTGCAGAAAGAAAACTAATATCAAACCATACATTCATGATTCAATCCCTCACCATCAGTCCAGCTGTGGCTTTCAGAGGCAACTGAAGATGTCATGCACAATTTAATATATCTAATTTTACAGAAGGAAACTAATACTAAACTACACATTTCATAATACAATCCCTCACCATCAGTCCAGCTGTGGCTTTCGGAGGCAACTGAAGATGCTATGAGCAGCTTAATATATCTAAATTTGACTACTGAAGCAAATAAGCAAAACTGAAATGAACAAAGCAATACTGAAATTAAACAGATACTATGAAAAGCAAATTAGCAGCAGAACAATGTTAGTTCCATGTCATTAGTCAAAAAGCTATGAAAATGCCCGGGCTGCCTATCTATAACCTGAAACAAGAACACTGATCAGTGATTAACAATATAAAACATGAAAGACAGAAGTGAAATGGAAATCATGGAAGTTTATAAACAGAAATGAAGCAAATGCAATGTATAAACATATGAATGAATTATGGCACAATGAGCTTTAAAGAAACGAAATGAGAACTTTACACTAATGCACAAAACCTTAGCTAAGCAGGGGCCCTCTACACCAGCCTTGGCAACAATCTTCAAATATGAATTTCGGTTGAAAACAGAGTCTTCTTATATTAAAAAGCAGTCATTACAGAAAGGTGATGTTACGGCACAAGTGCAGCGTAATCACATTACAGAGCAGACTAATAAAAGATAACAGAGACTAACATCAACTAACTCTATATGCGTATGCAAACGCATTATATATAACAAAAGAAATATAACTGTCTCCTAAAGTTCATGCTGGTGGAGAGCACGTAGACCACTACGTCCACGGATCTAGGATCATGGCCGTGTTGGAAAGTAAATCTACGAGGAGTGGATGCTTGAATTCGACTATGAAGCCATGTACAGATGTCGATTTTATCCTCCGCAATTTAGAAACAGCCGTATGAATCTTCATGTGACACGAAACAGAGTCCGGCCGACATGAGACTCCATGGTTGACTTCCATGTGGACGCCTTTGACCGCGGCTTCTTTGGATGAGTTTGCTTGAACCAATAGGACACGAACCATGTCCACGTCATTCCCGACCTGCCCATGTGGCTCGTTTCCCTTGTAGACACCTGTAGCATAGAGTTTCACAAAATAGCTGCGGAAAGTTGCAGCAGCTGCGGAAAGTGGCAAGATTCCGCAGCTGAATGAACAAAATCTAGATCAAATAGCAAACACAAAAATATAATTAAAAACCATGTTACATGCTCTTTTGCACATGATATTGACAATTTGGGAGGTTTAGGTGAGTGAAAAAGGTATAGAAAAGTGTATGGAAAAGATGCAGATTTGAGACTCAACATACCCCCACTGTGAAGGTGTTGCATGTCCTCATGCAACCAAAATTTTGATAATCTTTCTTCAGTTCATGTGCCTTGACACTTCAGCCAGCACATCCAATCTTCTCCTCTTCTTCCTTGGTACTGCCAACATTCTGGGTTTCTTCATTAAGCACCTAAATTTGATATTAACGAGTGCTTTCTGCTCAACTTGGAATTTCTGATTACCATTAACTGTGGTAGATTCCCTAGAATTTAAAAATCAAACAAA